>CAUYON010103930.1:0-20544 GCA_963573935.1 Arctocebus calabarensis
GTTGTGGCGGGCGCCTGTAGTCCCAGCTACTTGGGAGGCAGAGGCAGGAGACTGGCTTGAGCCCAAGAATTGGAGGTTGCTGTGAGCTGTGCTGCCACGGCACTCTACCCAGGGTGACAGCTTGAGGCTCTGTCTCAAAAAAAAAAAAAAGTACATAATAGCCTCTTGTATAGGAACAGCATGATTTTACTTACTCATTTACCTGTCAGCCATGTAGCTTATTTAATGTTTCTAGTGGTTGTGATGAACTGATACTTATTTAACACTGATTATGGAGTCAATTTTAGGGAATATTATATATAATGCAAATCTGTAATGTGAATAGTTTGTGTTAGAAAGCTAATATTATTTTATGAGTTTCAGGTGATCTTTACTATTTTAATAATATATACAAACTTTTATCTCCATCTTAAAATATATGAATACTTGAACTCTACAGAAAGGCCAAATCTTCTTTTGCTTCTGAAAGTTAGGTACATGAGGAAAAATACCAGAGGAGGAATTGAGTAAGTTGTCCCTGTAACTGAACTGGTGACTGTATGTAGTGCATGTAATCGTTAGAATGAATGTGTCTGTACAGTGGAGTCAGCATTTCACCTCCATTCCCCCCGTGTCCCTCGGGTAACGCAGGGGCTGTAACGTGCTGCGGTGAGACCTGCGTGTGTCTCTTCATGTGATGGTACTGCAGTAGCGTTGTCCACTCTGACCATTGGCAGGACGGACACCCAAGCCCGCGGCTTCTGTGGCAAGTTCGTGCCCGACGAAGGAAGGTTGACCGTGGGCACGTGGAGCTCTGATGTCGGTCTTGCACTGCAGTCATTGTCAGCTCCTTACTGCACACCACAGAAGAGCCTTCAAGGGCTCAGGAGGGCAGTAGGTGAAGAGAACTCAGCCTCTTGTCAGGGCAGTTCTTAGAATGACTCCTAGGAATCATTCCTACTAAGTCCAGATTTCAGTACTTTGTACCTGTGCCAAGCAGTGCTATGTGCTATACTTATTTCACTTTAGCTGTATTGTAAACCCCTTGGGGGTATTAATTGCCCCACAGTATGGACAGAGATGGTGAGAATGAAACATGTTAAACTTGTCCACAGACACTCAGAGTCCAGGTTGTTAGTATCTAAGTCCTGTGTATGTAACCAAATTGCTGACTTTTAAACATAAGCAGATTTATTGTTGGCTTGACAACTTAAACAGATAAACCCCTTTTCCTTTTTGTTAGGGGAACAAAGCAACCTACGGATTTTAACTGTTCTCATAGGCAGTATTACATTTTGGAATTGAACTCTCCTATATGGTTTTTCTTTAACAGTCCTAATGAAAACATCGTTTGGGTTGCTTTTGAAAAGTCTCAGGTTATTTGAGTATTAATGGATTGCATATGCAGCCGTTTTAGAGGACCTCCTCGGCTGAGCCTGCTCAGAGTGGGGATGCAGCTGCTCTTTAGTGCTGGGAAGGGGCAGACAGGGAGCATGAGGCAGGAAGCCTCGTGAGTCCAGGCTGCTTCTAACCACGGAATGCCTAACAAGGGCTGATCTGCCTCTTCTCTTCTTCCCTAGGCTGAAGGTTATGTAATCGGAAGCTGCATCAAACACATCCCGATTGCAGGTAGAGATATTACGTATTTCATTCAACAGCTGCTAAGGGAGAGGGAGGTGGGAATCCCTCCTGAGCAGTCACTGGAAACCGCAAAAGCCATTAAGGTAAAAACAGAAGGGAAACTGGCCGGTTTGGGGGTGAAAGAGAAATGGTGTTCTGGACGTTTGCCCTTGGTGCCATCATCCCTGCTCCTCCCTCCCTTCCTGTCCCCTTTCTGTCCCCTTCCTATGAGCTTGGGTCCTGGCGTGTTTACCACTTGAGTTAAGTGCGCTGGACACTGCAAGCTTGCCTGCCGCTGGTAACATGGGCACTCTGTTGAGGTTCCATCTGTGGATAAGAGTGGCTTGATAATCAGTGTTGAGCACCACTGTCTGCAGTAGATCATTTAATTGGAGCCTGATGAATAGAAACTTCCACATCTTTCTCCATGCTTCATTTAGAATCAGGAGGCAAACTACAGCAGAGAAACCCCATTCTAGGAGCTGAAATTCTTTAGCAAAATTCACCTGTATATTCTAGACTCCAGTTACTATGCTAGACAATTACAGGAAATTTTAGAATTTAATCAATAAGATTAGAAGACAAATGGTTTATTGGTCTTTTTTACAAATTTCAGGTTAGGGCGGCGCCTGTGGCTCAGTCAGTAAGGTGCTGACCCCATATACCGAGGGTGGCGGGTTAAACCCAGCCCCGGCTGAACTGCAACAACAAAAAAATAGCTGGGCATTGTGGCAGGCGCCTGTGGTCCCAGCTACTCGGGAGGCCGAGGCAAGAGAATTGCCAAAGCCCAGGAGTTGGAGGTTGCTGTGAGCTGTGTGATGTCACGGCACTCTACCAGGGCGATAAAGTGAGACTCTGTCTCTACAAAAAAAAAAATAATAATTTCAGGTTAATGTGAGAGTACAAACAACTAGGTCACAGTATTTGCATTTGTTAAGTAGAGGCGCTCTTGTAGTTGAGTCCTGCCCAGCTCATTGGTTATTTAAAATGCCTGCTAAGCATAGTCCATCAGTTTAGTCTTTGTATCACTCTGTTCATGGCAGTTGCCAGGCCTCATTTAAAGGACTTTTTCTTTTCAAGTTCCAAAATTAGGAAAACTCTGTTAGTCAAAATGTAAGACATCCTTAGTAATCTAAGGATGGTAATTGTATAGATGAAGAGGGAAGGATTTTGTTTTTGGAGGAGAGTTTAGAGGTGGGGTGTGAACCTGTGGCCTGTCCTGGCCACACTATTCTGCTTTTGATGTACAGAAGTTTGGGGGGTGAGACTGATACCCCACTTCTTACTGCTTTCCTCCCTTCTGAATACCTCATAACTGAAGCTGGCTGAAGAAAAGGAAGCACCCAGGGAAGATCCCCAAGTTTTGCATGACACTCTTTGAAAAACAGAGGCATTGGGCGGTGCCTGTGGCTCAGTGAGTAGGGCGCCGGCCCCATATACTAAGGGAGGCAGGCTCAAACCCTGCCCTGGCCAGACTGCAACAAAGAAAAAAGTAGCCAGGCATTGTGGTGGGTGCCGGTAGTCCCAGCTACTGGGGAGGCTGAGGCAAGAGAATCGCCTAAGCCTAAGAGCTGGAAGTTGCTGTGAGCTGTGACAGAACAGCACTCTACTGAGGGTGACAAAGTGAGACTCTCTCTACAAAAAAAAAACAAAAAACACACACACACACATTTTTAGGTTGGGGACAAGGATGGGGCATACTCCACAAGAAGGCTTTCACCTGTCCTGATTTACCTGGGACTAGAAGTTCTAAGCACAGGGGGAGTCTCAGTGTTAAAATGGTGAAGTTGAGCAGAGTTATCCCTTCCCTCTGGGGGGCAGTTTTCCACAGGTGTCATAAGACTTCTTTGTTTTTGTTATTTTATTTTTTTGGGACAGAATCTTACTTTGTCAACCTTGGTAGAGTGCTGTGGTGTCAGAGCTCACAGCAACCTCAAACTCCTGGGCTCAAGCTATTCTCTTACCTCAGCCTCCCAGGTAGCTGGGACTAAGGTGCTTGCTGCAATGCTGGGCTATTTTTTGAGACAGGGTCTTGCTCTTGCTCAAGCTGGTCTTGAACCTGTGACCTCAGGCTGTCTACCCACCTTGGCCTCCTAGAGTGCTAGGATTACAGGCAAGAGCCACTGAGCCCAGCCCTTTGTTTTTATTTATTTATTTATTTTTTTTTTTAGAGAGTCTCACTTTATTGCCCTTGGTAGAGTGCCATGGCGTCACACAGCTCACAACAACCTCCAACTCCTGGGTTTAGGCGATTCTCTTGCCTCAGCCTCCCGAGTAGCTGGGACTACAGGCGCCTACCACAACACCTGGCTATTTTTTGTTGCAGTTTCCCTGGACCCGGGTTTGAATCTGCCACCCTTGGTATATGGGGCCAGGGTGCCCTAGCTGCTGAGCTATAGACTTAGCCTGCCTTACCGACTGAACCATAGGTGTTGTCCTATTTATTTATTTATTTTTTTGAGACAGAGCCTCAAGCTGTCACCCTGAAGAGAGTGCTGTGGCATCACAGCTCACAGAAACCTCCAATTCCTGGGCTCAAGCGAGTCTCCTGCCTCTGCCTCCCAAGTAGCTGGGACTATAGGCACCCGCCACAGCGCCCAGCCAGTTTTTGGTTGCAGCCATCGTTGTTTTTTGGTGGGTCTGGGCTGGATTTGAACCCTCCAGCTCAGGTGTACGTGGCTGATGCCTTAACCTGTTGAGCCACAGGCGCTGAGCCTATTTATTTATTTTTTTGAGACAGAGCCTCTCTTTGTCGCCCCTCGTAGAGTGCCCTGGTGCCATAGCTCACAGCAACCTCTAACTCTTGGGCTCAAGCAATTCTCTTGCCTCAGCCTCCCGAGTAGCTCGGACTATAGGCACCTGCCACAACGCCTGGCTATATGTATGTGTATATATATGTACATACACACATACGTATGTATGTGTATTTTTTTTTTTTTAAGAGATAGTGTCTCGCCCTAGCCCAGACCAGTCTGAACTTGTGAGCTCAGGCGATCTGCCCACCCAGGCCTCCTAAAGTGCTGGGATTACAGACGTGAGCCACCGTGCCCAGCTTGTTTTTGTTTTTGGACTAAAATATTTCTCAAGGTTTTTCCTTCTCCTTTCTTTGCCCTTATTTTTTTTGAGACAGAGTCTCATTTTGTCACCCTGGGTAGGTAGAGTGCCATGGCGTCATAGAGCAGCCGCCTCAAACTTCTCTTGGGTTCAGGCAATTCTCTTGCCTCAGTTTCCCAAGTAGCTGAGACAACAGGTGCCTGCTACACTGCTCTGCTATTTTTTAGATACAGGATTTTGCTCTGGCTTAGGCTGATCTTGAACCTGTGAGCTCAGGCGATCCACCTGCCTCAGCCTCCCAAGTGCTGGGATTACATTGCGCCACCATGCCCGGCCCTCCTTGCCTCCCCCCTTTTCTTTTGAGACTGAGTCTCACTATGTTGCCCTTGGTAGAGTGCCATGGCATCACAGCTCACAGCAACCTCAAACTCTTAGTCTTAAGCAATTCTCTTGCCTCAGCCTCCAGGTAGCTGAAACTACAGGCGCCCGCCACAATACCCAGCTATTTTTTGGTTGTAGTTGTCGCTGTTGTTTGGCAGGCCTGGGATGGATTTGAACCCACCAACTCTGGGGTATGTGGCTGGTGCCCTAGCTGAACTACAGACGCTGAGCCAGCTCTTTTTCGTTAGAAAAATATTTGGATATTTGATCTAAGCTCACTTGCTACCCCAAATCTGTTAAAAATGTAAATCAGAATTGAACATTTTGTTACTAATGCCTTGAGCTTGGTGAGTCCCAGTCTTCCCCTTTTCGGTCAGGATTCCTGAGTGCATGACTGATGAGATGCACGCTGGGCATTTACTCTGCTTGCTGGCTGTCTGGTTCCTCGTCTGACCCTGAAGTCTGAGCTGACATGGTCACTCATGACAGTGTGTCACTCAGCTGTGAAGGTCAGAGTGAAGGAGACTCCTTTGTAGTCTCCACACCAGCTGCCCTGGCTCTTTTGCAGGGGGTGGTCCTGTTAGTTCTCGTCTCACTTCTTTCTTTTATTTATTTATTTATTTTTTTTGAGACAGCCTCAAGCTTTCACCCTGGATAGAGTGCTGTGGCATCACAGCTCACAGCAACCTCCAATTCCTGGGCTCAAGCGAGTCTCTTGCCTCTGCCTCCCAAGTAGCTGGGACTACAGGCGCCCGGCTATTTTTTGGTTGCATCCGTCATTGTTGTTTGGCGGGCCCGGGCTGGATTCGAACCCGCCAGCTTAGGTATACGGGGCTGGCGCCTTAGCCCGCTGAGCCACAGGCGCCGAGTCGTCTCACTTCTTTCTTTAAAGAAGGAGACCATGGAAGGGGTGGTTTAGAGTTATTCTGTCTCTTGTTGCTGCGGTCTCCTGTGGTCAGGAGCAGGCCTGAGGGTGTCAGATGTGAACTTGCCATCCTCACAGTGTGAGCCCAGGACCTTGAGATCAACACGGGTCCTGTGCACCCAACTTTATGGGATCATTTCCTCGTGCTATCTGAGTAAGTCGAGATGCCATAGGCCATTGCCCAGGCCTCTGAGGACAACTGAATGTTTTGCCTCCAGTCTTGGTAGATTTAAAGGTTATGAACTGACGTGCTCTTTCTCTCTCTCTCTCTCATCTTTAACCACCTGTGGTGACAGGGTTGTGTAACCATTCTTGCCTGTCAATCTTATACTTCTACACAGGCAGGGGTATACAACCTTTTGTTGTACAGGTACAACCTGTACCACATTGGAAGAAAAAGAGTTGTTTTAGGCCATATATTAAATACACAGCAACAAAAGCTGATGAGCCAAAAAAAAAAAAAGGAAGGAAGAAAGAAAGATCTGCATAATTTTTATGATTATCTGACACCACAGATAAGCAAAAAAGTCCTCACATAATCCAGATATGTCCTGCACGCTGTGGGTTGAGCACCCAGCAGCTAGAGTGTATCAGAGATACCCATAAGATGGTATTAGAACATGTTTCAGGAATTATAAGAAACTTTAAACTTAGCATCATGAGAGCGTTTTCAGAGGGCCTTGAGAGAGCTGTTACTTCTAGAAAGTGTAGTGAGCACCAGCTGGGTGGTGGTGCTGTGCCGAGTGCTGAGCGCAAGAGCTAGTGTCCAGGTGCTGAAGTCGGCTCTCAGGACAGATGATCAACTCAGAGATCCCGAGAGATACTCAGGACAGATGATCAACTCAGAGATCCCGAGAGATACTCAGGACAGATGATCAGCTCAGCGATCCCGAGAGATACCAGGACAGATGATCAGCTCAGAGATCCCGAGAGATACTCAAGACAGATGATCAACTCAGAGATCTCAGGAGATACTGAGGACAGCTGATCAGAGATCCCGAGATACTCAGGACAGATGATCAACTCAGAGATCCCGAGATACTCAGGACAGATGATCAATCAACTCAGAGATCCTGAGAGATACCAGGACAGATGATCAGCTCAGAGATCCCGAGAGATACTCAGGACAGATGATTAGCTCAGAGATCCTGAGAGATACTCAGGACAGATGATCAACTTGGAGATCCCGAGATACTCAGGACAGATGATCAGCTCAGAGATCCCGAGAGATACTCAGGACAAATGATCGACTCAGAGATCCCGAAATACTCAGGACAGATGATCAGCTCAGAGATCCCCGAGAGATACTCAGGACAGATGATCAGCTCAGAGATTCCGAGAGATACCAGGACAGATGATCAGCTCAGAGATCCCGAGATACTCAGGAGAGATGATCAACTTGGAGATCGCGGAGATACCAGGAGAACACGCTGCACTGTTAGTGCCAGGTGCAAACGGCCTGGCCGCAGAAACATGCTCTCAGTGACTCCAGCCCTCCCACCCAACTTTGCCTTTTCTTTACCCAGGGTACCTATTACATTATAACACAGTGTCATTCACTTATTTATTATGGTTGTTTATTATTTGACTCTCAACTAGAGGACAATCTTGGTAGGGATTTGTGTGTTTCATTCACTTGTGTTTCCCGAGTGACCAGCCAGGGGTGTCCAACCTGTGGCCTGTGGGCTGCTTACTGATTTTTTTAAGGACTGTTTTTGCTTGTCTATGGTGTTGGATATCACCAAAAAGTATGCACGGATCTTTTTTCTTTCTTTCTTTTTTTTTTTTTTTTTTTTTAGCTTATCAGCTTAACGTTAGTGTTTGTGTATTTAACCTGTGGCCCAAGACAACGCTTACTCTTTAAGCGTGAAGCAAAGGACAAAAAAGGTTGGACACCATGGAAACTTGTGCCCTATGGCATCTCAGCTCACATAGGACACCTCATCAACAGGGTACACTGTGTGTAGGCAAAATGGGAGAGTCCAGTGACAGTGCTGTATCAGACTACAACCCGGGTTAAGTCACATCCCAAAGTGGGGGCACCAGGGACTGACCCACTGATGGTTTTTTGTTATATATTAGTTTATGTGAGACAACAGAACATACAAAAAAGAAACATCAGGGCAGGCAGTCCTGATCCCCTCCTGCATGGGTATGCGACTGTTAGTGACCAGCAGGTTGAGTGCCCACTCACTTAGTGTCCATGTGGTACCCCTGGAAGCCAGTGCATGCAGCGTGGAGTCCAGGAGGTGAGGCTGCAGGGAGGTGCCTGTGTGCTGGTCCAGAGGTGGATAGCAGTGAGCTGGCAGGGCGGGCCCCACATGCAGGACCTGGGAGGAGCAGAGAAGGTCCAGATGGGGACAAGATAGCTGTACTTTTTTTTTTTTTTTTTTTTTTTGAGACAGAGCCTCAAGCTTTCACCCTGGATAGAGTGCTGTGGCATCACAGCTCACAGCAACCTCCAATTCCTGGGCTCAAGCAAGTCTCTTGCCTCTGCCTCCCAAGTAGCTGGGACCACAGGTGCCCGCCACAACGCCCGGCCATTTTTTGGTTGCAACTGCCATTGTTGTTTGGCGGGCCCGGGCGGGATTCGAACCCGCCAGCTCAGGTGTACGTGGCTGGCGCCTTAGCCCGTTGAGCCACAGGCGCCGAGCCGATAGCTGTACTTTTGTTTCAGATAATATGGCAACAAAATCTGATAGAGCAAGGCTGAGATCCTCCCCAGAGTCCAGGTATAGTCATGTCTAATACAAAGACGGAATATGAGGAATATGAGGCTTGATAGCACATCCACACTGGAGTTACTGTGGGCACATCTGATCTTGGGGTGTGTCTCATGCATGGGGGTCCTGGTTATTTGTCAGAGGGCAGAGGCACTGGGCAGCTGTTAATGCCTGGTGACGTCTTTGTGTGTGTATGCAGGAGAAATACTGTTACATTTGCCCTGATATAGTCAAGGAATTTGCTAAGTATGACGTGGATCCCCGGAAATGGATCAAACAGTATACGGGTATCAATGCGATCAACCAGAAGAAGTTCATTATAGACGTTGGTTATGAAAGGTTCCTGGGTCCTGAGATATTCTTCCACCCTGAGGTAAGAGGTTTCTCTTCTGAGTGTGTTAAAGTGTGTGTGTATGTGGAGTGGTGCTGCCACCCAGTGTGCAGGAGAAGCAGTTCTCTGTGATGCCCGGACTATGCCGGCCTCCAGCACTGATGTCCCTGCGCACTGTGACGGTGCCCTGTGCAGTTTGTCTGCTGGGTTGATTGTTGGGTTTGCCTCTCCATAGACTTGGTCGTCTGCTTTAATAGTTAGGGATGGATTTACCACCAGTGGTTAGGGAAGAGTTTTAGGAACACTAGAAGATAACAGAATCGAAAGTAATCTCAAAGGGGTAGACAGGGCACTTGCTAATAATACAAGGACCTCTGTACAACAGTCTGTACCTTCCTCTTTGTACTGTCCTCCCAGATTCCCAGGGTTAACCCTGGATGGTTGGTCCTGCTCTGCTGCTGCTGCAAGTTAGGTAGAGCTCCTGCCCAAGGATTACTGTTTGTATTGTGTAGGTGGTCCTATGAACCACAGGTTATTTTAACTGGTAGTTAGAGTAGAATCTCTCAGGTGACCACCCAAGGCGCTGTAGCAAACTGGTCAATACACAGAGGTGGTCCACAGAAGGCACCAGGCCTGCTGTGCTGGTGCATGTCCTGTCCATGAAAGGTCAATTGAAGGAGGTGGTCAGTGTTGGGAGGGCGTCAGCTATGGAGGTTCTGCTGTATTAGTACTTTTGCATAATTAATAGGTAACATGTTAAGATTTATGTACAATACATTTGTTTGTATCTTTGCATATTTTCCAGCCTAATTCAGTTTATGTTCAGTATGTATGTTATTTGTCTTCCTCTGAGACTACTGCACATTAAAGCTTTCCTTGATTTTAAAAATACATTTCAAATGTATTGTAATTGAGTTGAATTATTTATACTTAGTAGCTTATTTAACATATGGAATTAAGTCTAAGGCTGTTTACTCAATGTAATTATCATGTGGATTGTTTTCATTTTAAAGCTATCACCATCAAATAAACCACTCTTCCCCATCATCTACACCAGGTTTAATCCTTTCTTGAACATGTTTTTTCCCTACTTACATCTTGCTGATTTTTTCTTAATATTCTCAAGTTAAATACACGTGGGTATCTCACTGCACACCCCACAGATTGTGCACGTGCTTCTTACTTTCTTGTAGTAGCGTGAATCACTGTGTGCTCATGGGGTGGGGCTGGTCTTTGTGCTGTTGGGTTTTTTCCCTGTATTAAACTGTGCTTTTCACCTCCTGAGAAATACGTCTTCACCACTCCTCGCACACATAGTCATGTGGGATTCATTTGATATCTCCTTCATTCCCATGTGAAGTGTTTCAAATTACAGTGAACTGTGTATTTGTTAAAGTTACTTTTTACAGAGAGTTTGTTTTTTTCTATTTGAGAGAAATATGTAATATCTCTTTTATATTTATATACAATTCAGTTTGCCAACCCAGACTTTATGGAATCCATCTCAGATGTTGTTGATGAAGTAATACAGAATTGTCCCATCGATGTGCGTCGTCCACTGTATAAGGTATAAGCTGCTTGGGTAAGGTACTTTGATTTCATTCCAAAATTAATGGTCCATCATTCTTAGAATAGGTTATTAATATCAGTAAGCAGACATTCCTATTTTACTTCTGTATGACAGGATTTCTTAAAGTAAAATTACAAAGGAATTTTCTAGAATAGGAAATGACTTAAATGTTCAGAAATATGACTAAGTTGCCTAGAAGTATTTAAATATTGTAAGTATCTTTTATTCTTATCTGGCAAGCTATATTTTAAGTTGGATAATTTTAGCCATATTTATTGATTGAAAGACAAAAGTGATCTGTCCCTAGCTTTTTGTTTAATTGCCAATGTGCTGTTGTGCTGTTGTCAGATAGAAATTAGAGCCTAAAATGGGACAGTCACATAGAATATGCTAATGTAGGGCCAGCGCCCCCAGTGGCTCACGCCTATAATGCAGCACTGTAGGAGGCCCAGACGGGTGGATTGTCTGAACTCATCAGCCTGAGCCAGAAGGAGACCCAGTCATTACACATAGCCAGGCATAATGGTGGGCGCCTATAGTCCCAGCTACTTGGGAGGCTGAGGCAAGAGAATTGCTTGAGCCCAAGAGCTTGAGGTTACTGTGAGCCACGATGCCACAGCAGTCTACCAAGGGTGACAAAAGAGATTCTGTCTCAAAAAAAAAAAAAAACTTGATCATGTAATTTTAATTTAAAAATTCTTTGTTGGAAATTTTGAAACTTGGAATGAGAAAAATCTGGTTTATGTAACTCTTGGGCTCAAGTGATTCTCTTGCCTCAGCCTCTCAAGTAGCTGGGACTACAGGCACCCACCACAACGCCCAGCTAATTTTTTTTGTTGTGTTTGCAGTTGTCATTGTTCTTTTAGCTGGCCAGGGCTAGGTTTGAACCCACCAGCCTTGGTGTATGTGGGTGATGCCCTACCCACTGAACCACGGGCACCCACTAAAAAAAAGATTGTTTACTGCCACATACTGAAAGGAGGAAGTGACGATTAGTGGCCTTCATCTTTAATTCGGTGCTGTCAGCTCCCAGACTCGTGACTTTATCTTACCTTATTCAAACTTAGGTAGTTAAATTTTAAACAGAAGAGAATCAGGCTGAACAAAGAGGACTCCATAAAAATCTGTACAGTGGAATACTATATAGCCTTTAAAAAGGATAAAGGCAAATCAATGTAAATTCAAATGAAAAGGTATCCATAGTATATACCAAGTGAGAAATGCAGCTTATAAAATTAACATATAACATTATTTCATTCTAGATAACATATAATTTGCATATTTCTTGAAGAACATATATTAAACTTTTAAAAATAAAACATCTTTGGGGATGGAATGTGGATAACTTTTACTTCATCCTTTATTTGTGTTTTAAAATTGTTTGAAGGTCGTGTGTGGCTACTCACACCTGTAATCCCTGCACTTTGGGAGGCTGAGGCAGGAGCATTATTTGAGGCCAGAAGTTCAAGAGTCGTAATCTAGTGAGAACCTTTCTCAACAAAAAATAAAAAATATTAGCTGAGAGTGGCATATTTTACATGCCTGTCTGTAGTTCTAGCTACTTAGGAGGGTGAACCAGGATGATTCCTTGAGCCAAGGAGTTCAAGGTTACAAGGAGCTGTGATTGGGCTACTATACTACAGCCTGGACAAAAGAGCAAAGATCCTGTGTCCTTTTTTTTTTTTTTATTGTTTGAAATTTTATAGTTAATGAATATTAGTTTTATTTGGAAAATATTTTTTTTTGTTTAGACAAATTAATTGAAAACAAGTTATAATTTTATTTTTATTTGTTACATATCTTCAGTTAAACCTCTGTCCTCTAATAAACCAAGAAGGGAAACTAAAGTGAGACTGCAGTAAGGAAATTAAGTGACAGTGTCTTATTCTTTCTGCTTCTTTTTTTTTGGGGGGGGGGTAGAGACAGAGTCTCACTTTATTGCCCTCCGTGGAGTGCTGTGGCGTCACAGCTCATAGCAACCTCCAACTCCTGGGCTTAGGCGATTCTCTTGCCTCAGCCTCCCGAGTAGCTGGGACTATAGGCGCCCGCCACAACACCCGGCTATTTTTCTGTTTTGCAGTTCGGCTGAGGCCGGGTTTGAACCCACCACCTTCGATACATGGGGCCGGCGCCCTACTTGCTGAGCCACAGGCACCACCCTCCTTCCTGCTTCTTAAATTGCATCTGGTATTAGTTGTATCTTGTCAGTGAAGGCAAGCAATAGGTGTCTTAATTTCTTTTTTGTTTGTTGTTTTTATTTTTTGAGACAGGGGTTTGCTCTGTCTCCCAGGCTGGAGTGCAGTGGCATGATTATAGCTTACTACAGCCTCAAGCTTCTGGGCTTAAAGGATCCTCCTGCCTTAGCCTTCTAGTAGCCAGAACTACAGATGTGGGCCACCATGCCTGGCTAATTTTTCTTATTTTTTGTTGTCTTGCTCTTTCTCAGGCTGGTCCTTAAGTCCTGGCTAGGCCTTCTAAAATGCTGGGATTATAGCGAAGAGCCATCATTCCTGACTGTTTAGTCTTAATCTCATCACAAAAGAAACAAAAATCTACAGATCACTTGTGATGTTATTGAAAATTTGGCACTTGTCACCTAAAGCCGCATCAGAAAAAAACGAGGACAAGCCGTTTAAGAAGGAAAGGGAACTATCTAGAGATTACTATCTCAAAAATACCAGCGTCCTCCTTCTGAACAGCACAGAGTTTTTTATATATATGTTTTTTAGAGATAGAGTCTCATTTTTATCACCCTTAGTAGTGTGCTATGGCATCACGGCTCACAGCAACTTCCAACACCTGGGCTTAGGCAATTCTCTTGCTTCAGCCTTCTGAGTACCTGGGACTATAGGGGCCCACCACAACGCCCGGCTATTTTTTGTTGCAGTTTGGCCGGGGCTGGGTTCGAACCAACCACCCTCCGTATATAGGGCCAGTGCTTTACCCACTGGCCCATAGCTCACAGCAACCTCAAACTCTTGGGCAATCCTCTTCCCTCAGCCTCCTGAATAGCTGGGACTACAAATGCCTGCCACAACACCTAACTATTTTTTTAGAGACAGAGTCTTGCTCTGGCTGGTCTGGAACTCCTGAGCTCAGGCAATCCACCCTTCTCCGCCTCCCAGAGTGCTAGGATTACAGGTGTGAGCCACCATGCCAGGCCAGAAAACATTTTTATTCCCTCCCCCTCCCACCCACCCCATTCCCGCAAGCTACCCTCTGTTACATAGTTTTGAGTTGTTAAGCAACCTTGAGGCTCTTCCATCTATATTTTACTTCAAATCATTAATCACAAACTTTTAAAAGATCATTTAATAAATAGCTGTAATTTATGAGTATTTGTGTGTCTGGAACTGGATTTAGCATTTTGCTCACAGTGACCCAGTGCGGTAAGTCACCATTTCTATTCCCATTTCACAGATGAAACTGAGACAGGTTGAGAGGTGGGAGGATAAACAAGGGAGAGCTGCCCATGCCTTTCTCCCTTGTCAGCAGCCAGCCTTGTACCCTGTAGGGCAAGGGGAGGCGCAGACAAGACCTCCCTTGCCGTGTTCCTGAGACACAGACGAGTCCAGAGCATGTTATGGGAAATTAACCCTGAGATCTTAGTGTTAAGTAGCAAAGGTTTCTTTCTTTGCTCGTGTACATATCTGTTGTGTTAGGAAGGGGTCCTGCCACCGTCTGTGACTGCTCCTTTTGGCAACATCACCGCATCAGTCCCTGTGGCAAGGGAGGAGACAGCTGGCAGGTCACTATAACTCTTCTCCTTTGGGCCATCTCTGCTCACATGGTCCAGCCTCACCCCAGGTGTCGGAGGGTGGGAAAGGTGATGAAATATTTGTTGGGCACCACTGTTTTGCCACAACCACTAAGAAACGGAGTTCTTCTCAAAGCAAGGGGCTTGATGAATAAATTGAAATTTAATATTGGGGCCTAACAATGCTTGTTTTTGTGTGTGTTTGCTTGCCAGGTAACAGTTATTATAGTGTTTTCCCTCCACCATGGTGCTATCTGACCAGGAGTTGGCCAACTTTTTCTTTGCAGACCATATGATTTGTGTTGCATTTGCTCAACTCTGCCAATGCAGCCAAAGAGAATAAGTGGAGAATAAGAATGACTAGGAGAGGGTTCCTATAAAACTTTATTTACAAAGAAAGACAGACTGCCTGTTGTAGACATTTGAGTAATTACTTATAAAAGCCTCATTTGGACGCTTTCCAGATCATTCTGTGATGTGATTTGCCAATCACCAAGTCAGCGCTGCCTTTGGGAACAGCCGTAAGGAGGTAGTGCTGGGTCAGTGCTTCTGCTGACTCAGTTTCTGGAAGTTGTCAGCCCTTCTCCCAGATGGACTCTGGCTTTGTGGCCTAGGAGAAGAGTCCTTCTGGGAGCAGCATCTCAGGGCAGTGAGGCACCCCTGGTATTCTGGCCTCCCCCTTCTGCCTCCTCCTACTCCTGAGTGTAGGAGTGAGCTCGTCCTAGTAAACACCCTTCTGCCTCCACTGCTGTTAGTAAATGCCCTGAAATATAGGTTTGTGGGTTAAAAAAGTAGCTGTGAAACACTCTGCTGGTTAGAAGACACACTGGACCTGCTTCTGTTGCACAGGCAGCCCGCTCTTCTCTAGACAGCCAGGCGCCCCGTCTTCAGGTGGTGCCACCATCCTCTCTGCCTTGTCCCTGGTCACTCCTGCTCTGCCAGTGATGCTCTGTCCTCTCCGCCTTGGCCCTGGTCACTCCTGCTCTGCCAGTGATGCTCCGTCCTCTCCGCCTTGTCCCTGGTCACTCCTGCTCTGCCAGTGATGCTCTGTCCTCTCCGCCTTGTCCCTGGTTACTCCTGCTCTGCCAGTGATGCTCCGTCCTCTCCGCCTTGTCCCTGGTTACTCCTGCTCTGCCAATGATGCTCCGTCCTCTCCGCCTTGTCCCTGGTCACTCCTGCTCTGCCAGTGATGCTGCTTCCTACCTGCAGGGCCTGCCAGGAGCCCAGACACCTCCGTGGCCTTAAAATGTATTCAGTAGACCAGGAAAGAAGTAGAAGACGTGTTCCAGGCCCAGAGAAACTCATCGTTTAACAGGGGGAATGATACACCTGGTGAACCGTCAGGGATTACAAGGACAGTTAAGATGTCCTCTCTCTCGGAATGAGGTGCTAGTCCCTGCCCCTGCTACCTGTGTGTCATCACTCTAGTTCATAGCCTTATCCTGGCAGCTGCCATGGCCTTATTAAACAGAGTGGATGCACAAACCCAGTGGGAATGAGTTTTGAGCAAACTCCTTGGTGTCTGAGGACCTCTTGTTTGGCTGCAGTTGTCTGCCATGGCTGTTCTAGATGGGTAGAGCTGAGGCTTTTTATATTTTCTGGATTCACTGTCATGGTGACCTCAGTGGACTTATTGAAATGAAGCAAGTAGGAGGCGTTTTCCTTAGGCTCTACAGAAACATCCAGGACCCCTGGTTATTGCTATAAGGTGTTACTAGTGCTAACAGCCACAAAGTGAAAATGAAGACAGTCGACAGTGGGAATGAAGGGGGCTTAGAATCCACCCACCATCTTTACGGTGGTGTAATTGACTAGTAGAAGTTCTTTGTATTTTATTTATTTATTTATTTATTTATTTTGCAGTTTTTGGCCAGGGCTGGGTTTGAACCCACCACCTCCGGCCTATGGGGCTGGCACCCTACTCCTTTGAGCCACAGGCGCCGCCCCAGGTCTTTATATTTAAAGTATAAAGCACGATGATGTGATAAATCACATGCATAGACTTTGTGATTATCATAGTCAAGCTAAGGCACACATCTGTCACTTCACAGTTACCTTTTTTTTTTTTTTTAATGTGTGTGGTGAGAATTCTTAGGATCTACTCTCTTAGCAAATTTCCATTATACAGGATTATTGATTATAGTGAGCATGTCATACATGAGGACTCCAGGGCTGTTCATCTGCTAACTGCGAGTTTGTGCCCTTTAATTAACATCTCCCCAACCTCTAGTGCCTGGTAATCTACTTTCCGCTTCTATGAGTTTGATAAAAAATGTAGACTCCTTAAAAAAGCACAACAATTTTTTTTAGGTGAAAGTAGTCCTCAGCTGCTAAAGCTTTATTTCAGTCGATTTGTAGATAAGAGGGGTATTTACACACCTGCTGTGTCTGGTCATCCTCCAAGAATTGGGGGGGGGGGGGTCTGAGGACTGTCTCTGTGAGAGCAGGTGCTGCGTGGGATAAGCCTCTGCTTTGTTGCCCACGGGCTCACCCAGCCCTGGAGATACTGGTGTAACTGAGCTTGGGCCAGTGGAGTCTGGGCACCTGGATTTTTTAAGAGCTTCTCAGGTGACTCATGTACAGCTAAAGTGAGAACCCCTGTCAGCAACTACATTGTCCTGTGTTTAGTAAGTTGCATGCTGTACTTGAGGGGGAGCCAATTTAAGCTGCTTTGTAATGTAACCGGATGTCTTTCTGTTTCTCGGTTGTGTTCTGGAGGTATTTTGACTGCCTACTAGATACAAGACACTATTGTTGTTAAATTAGAGGATTTAAGTATGTATGGGATATGGTTCTTGTCTTCAAGAGCTTAGAAAAAGCTAAAAATATCAAAATAACTCTAATGGGAACCACTGCAAGCTAAATGTCATTAAAGTGAATCATGCAAATTATGGTAATTGAGAGAAGGGGCAGATTGCATTTAATTAGAGGGATCCAGAAAGGCTGTGAGAAGCTGTCATTTGAGCTAAGTCTGAGGGCTTGGCCTGTGGAGCTGGGGAGTGGGAGGGGGGCAAGTCAGGCATGGGTGGGGTGGGGGCAGAGGCAGCTCAGCCAGAGCTGTGTTGGAGAAATTTGCTCTGGCTGCAGCCGGAGGTATAGAAGGCAGTGGGAGACAAATCTGGGGTTGGGGGCAGAATAAAATATCTTTATACCCTTAGCAGTGAGTTGGGAGCGGTGAAGATTTCTGTTCACTATGTTTGTGAAGCAGATAGGAGCACATCTTGATATGGTGCAGTAATTGATTTTTCTGTAACAGATTACTTGAATTGGGTATGTATATTATAATTATTTAAAAGCTTTTTAGTCAGAGAAGTAAAATGCAAGTTACATGAGTTATACAGGGTGGCCATAAAGTTTGTGTGCAATTTAAAATAGTCTTATTTTAAATTGTTTAAATTACACACGAACTTTATGGCCACCTTGTATGTAGTTTTCTTTTTTTTTTTTTTGAGACAGAGTCTTACTATGTCGCTCTCAGTAGAGTACTGTGGTGTGACAGCTCACAGCAACCTCTAGCTCTAGCTCTAGCTCTTGGGCTTAGGCGAGTCTCTTGCCTCAGCCTCCCGAGTAGCTGGGGCAACAGGCGCCCACCACAACACCTGGCTATTTTTTGTTGTTGTTGCGGTTTGGCCCAGCTGGATTCAAACCCGCCACCCTTGGTATATGGGGCTGGCGCCCTACCCACTGAGACACAGGTGCTGCCTCTTGTATGTAGTTTTTATTCTTAATGTTGAAAAAGTTCAAATATCTTTAATTCTTTTATTTTTGGAGACAGAGTCTCACTTTGTCGCTCTTTGTAGAGTGCCTTGACATTTGGTAGAGTGCTGTGGCATCATAGCTCACAGCAACCTCAAACTCCTGAGCCCAAGTGATTCTCTTGCTTCAGCCTCCCAAGTAGCTGGGATTACAGGCACTTGCCACAATACTTGGCTACTTTTAGAGATGGGGTCTTGTTCTTGGCTCAGACTGGTCTTGAACTCCTGAGCTTAGGCAGTCCACTCACCTCAACCTACCAGAGTGCTAGGATTACAGGTGTGAGCCACTGTGCCTGGCCCAAGTATCTTTAATATTTAAGAGAGAAAATCAGAAAAGATACATATCATTGGTTTTTTCATTCACTTTCAAGTAGATGAGATCTTGAAGTCTAATTATTTGAACAGATAAAAAGATAGCAGCTTTGGTCTGAGTAGGGTAGGGGGCAGGAAAGTTCTAGAGCTCTGCTTTTCTGATACCCTTCATAACTTTTAATCGATACTTCCCGCGAATACATCCCAAAATGGCAAGACATTTGTTCCACTTGAAAGAGAAGACCGATGTTAACAACTGGATGTTGACTGGTCAGTAAGGAGAACTTGAACAAGCTTACTTATAGCACAAGCCCCCCCGTATCTCCAGAGAACTGATGTGCGTCAGGCTCTGCTGGGCTGAGCGTAGTTCTCTGGACTGGCATGTAAGGCCAGTCCTGGGCTTGGTGCTTTGTTCTGCTGTGATGAAAGTGTGTGCCTTGGTGTCACCTAGTACTGTCAGCTTCAGCCACACGTGCCTTTTGAGCCCTGACTAGTGCAACTGAGGAACAGCATTTGATTTATTTATTTTTTTGATGGAGACAGAGTCTTACTTTATCGCCCTCGGTAGAGTGCCGTGGCGTCACACAGCTCATAGCAACCTCCAACTCCTGGGCTTAGGCGATTCTCTTGCCTCAGCCTCCCAAGTAGCTGGGACTACAGGCGCCTGCCACAGTGCCCGGCTATTTTTTTTTTGTTGTTGTTGCAGTTTGGCCGGCCTGGGTTTGAACCCATCACCCTTGGTATATGGGGCTGGCGCCCTACTCACTGAGCCACAGGTGCCACCCAGGAACAGCATTTTAAATTTAATTTTAATTGATGTCAGTTTAAATAGCGGTGTGTGGCTAGGGCAGCTTAGATCTGAGCCCTGAAGGCTGTTGTGACCTCCTGGTCAAAGCAGGGAATGCAGACAGGTAGGGGTGAGGGACAGTGGAAAAGTCTGCTCTCAGGGCCAGGGGTGCAGGAGAGTGGAGGTTGTTCGTGGATCTGAAAGTTTAGCATCCCTAGACCTAATATTTGAATATAGATTTGGTAAGCTTGGAGCCTGCAATGTTGTGGGGCCAGATTACTCAGGGCCTGCAAGAGAGAGCCACTGTGTGCTAACTGGGGTTCCAAGGACAGACGGGCATATCCCCCTGGAGGAGCCTCACACAGAGTTGGATTTCATCCTGAGGGCACTGAGGATATATATATATGTATGTATATGTATTTGGAGATATATATATACACACACACACACATACATACATACATACATACATATATATCCTCCGTGCCCTCAGGATGAAATCCAACCCTGGACTTTATATATATAAATCTTTTTTTTTTTTTTGAGACAGAGTCTCACTGTGTTGCCTTTGGTACAGTGTGGTGGTGTCACAGCTCATAGCAACCTCAAACTCATAGGCTTAAGCAATTCTCTTGCCTTAGCCTCCCAAGTAGGTGGGACTACAGGCGCCCACCACAACTCCCAGCTAACACTGAATATGTATTTATGCAGGCATGTGGTGTGACGTTAGATTTTAGAAAAGTGCTTGTGTTGCACTATCACATATCACTTCTGACACCACTTGTCAGGCCCAGGGCTGGCCAGGTCTCGGGCCCTGATTAGCTAGGCTCCGGACGCGGACTGCTAAGTTACCTTGCTCAGAAACAAATTCTCTTAGGTGCCTGAGGGCTATCTACTTTAGCTGGAGAGAGAGAGTAAAGCAGTCTTCTTAGAAAGATAGATCTTAGTTTTTAGCAGAGCTTGGTGATCTTCAGCAGAGCGATGCCATGCTAGTGTTCTGCAGGCAGGAGAGGAGACAGAGTCAGAGTAAGCGGGTCGTGATAGAATGCGCATGCTCCCGACTGCCTTCTCCTTCAGCCTAATATAAGGCTGATTTCGTGCCTCTCAACACCACAGGTGTAGAGACTGCCAATTCACCACTGCTCTCATCTCGTGAGCTCTCGTGCTTGTTAGGAGAGCTAAATCCCTCTCCACGCCCTTTTCAGCAAGGTTGCATTATTGAGCTATACAGGTATTTCTTACAACTCTCACTCCTCCTAGCCATAGGCTATATGGGCTGCAACATTGCACCAAGGGACATGGCTTAGAGGTCTGCTGGGTGTGTGTGGGCAGTGCTCCCCTCGGGAAGTG
>CAUYON010103932.1:0-13785 GCA_963573935.1 Arctocebus calabarensis
CCCTAGTAGCTGGGACTACAGGCGCCCGCCACAGCGCCCGGCTATTTTTTTGTTTTGCAGTTCGGCCGAGGCCGGGCTTGAACCCGCCACCTTTGGTATATGGGGCCGGCGCCCTGCTCGCTGAGCCACAGGAGCCGCCCTCAGACCTTTTTTTGGGGGGGGAGACAAAGTCTCACCTTGTCACCCTTGGTAGACCGCTGTGGCGCCACAGCTCACAGCCACCTTCAACTCTTGTTCTCAAGTGATACTCTTGCCTCAGTTTTTCAGGGCAAGACAGATTCCCACTCTTGCTCAAGCTGGTCTCGAACCTGTGAGCTCAGGCAATGCACCCGCCTCGGCCTCCCAGAGTGCTAGGATTACAGGCGTGAGCCACTGCGCCCGGCCCCTCAGGACCTTTTTGTACTTGCTAGTCCTCCTGCCTGGGCTGCTCTTCCCCCAGGGTGTCCAGAGAATTGCTTGGCTTACTGCTCGTCCCCTCCAGGTCTCTTCAAAAATCGCCCTGCACACATCTCTCTCACCCATGTTACTCTCCTATCTCCTTATCTGCCTTTCTTTTCAGCATTTATTACCCTCTGCATATCTATTCGTCTACTTGTTTACTGGCATAATACTGTTTCCCACTATTATGTCAGGTCCATGGAGTCTGTCTTGTTCCCCGAGTGCCTAGAACAGTACCTGGCACACAGTAGGGACTCAATCAGTACTTCTTGAATCAATGAATGAACATTTAAGGGCCACTGACCAGCTGACATGAAGATGCTTGATTACCATTTATGACCCATTCATGAATTCATTAATTCTACTTGTGAAATTTTTCTTTTTTTTTCTTTTTTTCTTTTTTTTTTTTGAGACAGAGCCTCAAGCTGTTACCCTGGATAGAGTGCCATGGCCTCACAGCTCACAGCAACCTCCAATTCCTGGGCTCAAGTGAGTCTCCTGCCTCTGCCTCCCAAGAAGCTGGGACTACAGGTGCCCGCCACAATGCCCGGCCATTTTTTGGTTGCAGCCATCATTGTTGTTTGGTGGGCCCGCCTGGCTGGATTCGAACCTACCAGCTCAGGTGTACGTGGCTGACGCCTTAGCCCATTGAGCCACAGGCGCCAAGCCGAAATTTTTCTTTTCTGTTCCACACTTTCTAAAGTTCTTCTCAGGTCCACGGAGAGACCCTTCAGGACCTTGGAGAGCAAAGAGCCCTAATCACAGCTCGGCGCCTGTGGCTCAAGCAGCTAAGGCACCAGCCACATACACCTAAGCTGAAGGGTTTGAATCCAGCCCGGCCTGCCAGGCATTGTGGCGGGCGCCTGTAGTCCCAGCTACTTGGGAGGCGGAGGCAGGAGAATCACTTGAGCCCACAAGTTGGAGGTTGCTGTGAGCTGTGATGCCACAGTATTCTACCCAGGGCAACAGCTCGAGGCTCTGTCTCAAAAAAAAGAAAGAAAGAGCCCTAATCACACCAACAAAGAGACACCCAGAGAATCCCAGATGTACACATAGAAGCATTTAGCTCCCCCCACCTCAGACACCCCCCCACGATGGGCAGGGCAGGGATGGGGAACTCCATTGGGTGCCTGGCCCAGCCTAGGGCTCAGGGAAGGCCTCCTAGAAGAAAGGAAGAAAGGATCTAAAACCTGAAAGTCTACTCGGAATAAACCAATGTAAATTGAGGAAGAGTATGATGAGCAACATGATTTTTCCCCATGAATGTTTACTATTCTAACATATGAATGAAAAACTGAACACAAGGCTGAATGAATGGAATCAGTTTGGAAGACAGGGTAGCAGTTCTTCAAAAAGTTAACCAGAGTCACCATATCACCCAGCAGTTCCACTCCTGGGTGTCTACCTGAAGGAATCGAAAATCAGCCAGGCATGATGGTTCGCCCCTGTAATCCCAGCACTCTGGGGAGTGAGAGCCCATCTGTACTAAAAATAGAAAAACTAGTCGGCTATGGTGGTGGGCACCTGTAGTTCCAGCTACTTAGGAGGCTGAGGCAAGAGGATCCCTTGAGTCCAAGAATTTGAGGTTGCTGTGAGCTATATCCCTACAGCATTCTGCCCAGGGCCACAGAGTGAGACTGTTTCAAAATAAATAAATTGGCCGGGTGTAGTGGCTCATGCCTGTAATCCTAGCACTCTGGGAGGCCGAGGCAGGTGGATTGCCCTGAGCTCAGAGGTGCAAGACCAGTCTGCGCCAGAGTGAGACCCTGTCTCTACCAAAAAAAAAAATCTGGGTGCTGTGGCGGGCACCTGTAGTCCCAGCTACTTGGGAGACTGAGGCAAAAGAACCACTTGAGCCCAAGAGTTGGAGGTTGCTGTGAACTATGATGCCACAGCACTCTACCAAGGGCCACAAAGTGAGTCTCTGTCTCAATAAAATAAATAAATAAATAAATAAATAAGTAGATATATAAATAAAATACAATTAGTACAATACAGAGAAGATTAGCATGGTCCCTGCACATAAAAAAGAGAAAGTTTGGGTGGTGCCTGTGGCTCAGTGAGTAGGGCGCCGGCCCCCTATACCGAGGGTGGAGGGTTCAAACCTGGCCCCAGCCAAACTGCAACAGAAAAATAGCCGGGCATTGTGGCGGGTGCCTGTAGTCCCAGGTACTCCGGAGGCTGAGGCAAGAGAATCGCCTAAGCCCAGGAGTTAGAGGTTGCTGTGTGAGCTGTGTGATGCCATGGCACTCTACCGAGGGCAATCAAGTAAAACTCTGTCTCTACCAAAAAAAAAAAAAAAATTAGTACTTTGGGAGGCTGAGGCTGGTGGATTACTTTAACTCAGAAGTTCAAGACAAATCTGAGCAAGAGTGAGACCCATTTCTAAAAATAGCTGGATATTGTGGTGGGAGACTGTGGTCCCAGCTATTTGGGAGGCCGAGGTAAGAGGATAACTTGAGACAAAGAGTTTGAGGTTGCTGTGAGCTATGATGTCACTGCACTCTACCAAGGGTGACAAAGTAAGACTCTGTGTAAAAAAAAAAAAAAAAAAAATCAAAAAAATATAAAAAGAAAATAAAGAGTAAATAATTAAAAAAAAAAATAGGCCAAGAGCAGTGGCCTGTAATTCTAGCCCTCTGAGAGGCTGAGGCGAGTAGATTGCCTGAGCTCAGGAGTTCAAGACCAACCTGAGCAAAGGGAAACCCTCATCTGTAAAAATAATAAATAAATAAATATATATATCAAAAAATAGGCTCGGCGCCTGTGGTTCAACGGGCTGAGGCGCCAGCCACGTACACCTGAGCTGGCGGAGCTGGCGGGTTCGAATCCAGCCTGGGCCTGCCAAACAACAACGACGGCTGCAACCAAAAAAATGGCCAGGCATTGTGGCGGGCGCCTGTAGTCCCGGCTACTTGGGAGGTGGAGGCAGGAGACTTGCTTAAGCCCAGGAATGGGAGGTTGCTATGAGCTGTAATGAGGCTCTGTGTCAAAAAATAAAATAAAATAAGATAAATGGGCGGCACCTGTGGCTCAAAGGAGTAGGGCACTGGCCCCACATATGACAGAGGTGGCAGGTTCATACCCAGCCCTGGCCAGAAACTGCAAAAAAAAAAAATAAATAAAAATAAGTTTTAAAAAATTGTAAAGGGAAAAAAATAAGAGCGAGAAAGAGATGAGGGTGATTTCGAGGTTTGTTGACCGGGCCTGGTGACTTGCAGGACACAGAGTGGCCATCTCAGAGATGCTTCCTGCCCTCAGACACACACAGGGGTATCAGGGTCCACCTCCTCCACCCCGCTGTCTCTTCACTGTTAGGTCCCCTTCCCCCACCAGTTGTTTGTGAACTGCACCCCTGAGTGACCTTCAGCCTGTCCCTGTCCCTGTCCCTAAGATGGGTAAACATTGCAAGTAGCAAACAAAGAGCAAACACGCAGCCCTCCCAGCATGCTGACCTTGGACCTGGGGCAGAGGTCAGCCTTACTTCAACCTCCTGCTGGCCTTAGATTCTGGTGAGGACCAGCAGAGGCTACCCTGGCTCAGCTAGAGAGTCAGAGAGGGTCCCAGTTCAAACCAACCACTTGCTGGTTACAGAGTCATCAGTCATCATTGGTAAGTGGCTACACCCCCAACCTCTCAGCCTCAGTTTCCTCATCTGTACAACGGGACTGATAAAGAAGCCCACCTCATAAGATTGTTGTGACAATGAGGTGAATTCATCGTGTAACGGTCCTGCCACAGGGAAACACAAGCCAAATAAACAGCAGATGATGTTGACAAATTTCCTTTGCAGGACTTTAGGTGCACAATGTCCTTTACTCTCCTGGG
The DNA here is from genome assembly GCA_963573935.1 of Arctocebus calabarensis. Lineage (NCBI taxonomy): Eukaryota > Metazoa > Chordata > Mammalia > Primates > Lorisidae > Arctocebus > Arctocebus calabarensis. The sequence continues at coordinate 4,267 of CAUYON010103932.1, forward strand.
CAACCTGACAAGGTAGGTGGCCCATTACTCCCATTCATGGACAAAGAAACAGGTCCAGAGAGGTTAAGCAACGTGTCTGAGATCACATCACTGGAAAGGGTAGAGTCAGGCTCTGAACCCCACACAGAGCTGTTTTTCATAACACAACACATGGTGGGTTTTTTTTGTTGTTGTTGAGACAGAGTCCCATCCTATCCCCTGAACAGAGTGCAGTGGCCTGGTAGCTCACTGCAAGCTCAGACTCAAGCTATAGGCATCTGGCTCCCTCAGCCTCCCGAAGCCACTGAGATTACAGGCACTTGCTGCGGCGCCCAGCTGTATTTTTCCATTTGTTTCATGAGTCGGGGTCTCACTCTCGCTCAGGTGAGTCTCGAACTCCTGAGCTCAAGCAATTCTCCCTCCTCAGCCTCCCACAGTGCTGGGATTACAGGTGTGAGCCACCATGCCCGGACAGATGGTGGGTTTGTTTCTGTTTTTGTTTTTTTGAGACAGAGTCTCACTCTGTCACCCTGAGAAGAGTGCTATGACATCATAGCTCACAGCAACCTCAAACTCCTGGGTTCAAGTGATCCTCCTACCTCAGCCTCCCAAGTAGCTGAGACTACAGTGCCTGCCACAACACCCAGCTAGTTTTTCCTCTCACTCTTTCTCAGACTGGTCTTGAACTCCTGAACTCAGGTGATCCACTGCCCTGGCTTCCCAGAGGGCTAGGATTATAGGCATGAGCCACTGAGCCCAGCTGTTGTTGTGGTGGTGGTGGTAAAAATATAAATAACATGAAACTTACCGTCATAACCATTTTTTAGGTGCACAGTTCAGTGGCATTAAACACATTCACGTTGTTGGGCAATCACCACCACTACTTATTTCCAGAATGTTTTCATCATCCCAAACAGAAACTCTGGGTGCTTTCATTGGCTGATTATTGTTAGGGAGGAATTCCGAGGAATTCCAAGGAACATCTGTTGCACAGCTGCTGTGCTCATGCTGGGGCCACTGGGATGGACAGTGTTCAGCTGGAGGCCTCCAAATCAACACCGACCTGCACGGTTCAAACTGTAGCTGAGGTTGTCAGATTTGCCAAACAAAACTGGAGGCTGGAGGCTCGGCGCCTGTGGCTCAGGGCTAAGGCACCAGTCATGTACCCCTGAGCTGGCGGGTTCGAATTCAGCCTGGGCTTGCCAAACAACAATGATGGCTGCAACCAAAAAATGGCCGGGTGTTGTGGCGGGCGCCTGTAGTCCCAGCTACTTGGGAGGCGGAGGCAAGAGACTCGCTTGAACCCAGGAGTTGGAGGTTGCTGTGAGCTGAGATGCCACGGCACTTTATCCAGGGTGACAGCTTGAGGCTCTGTCTCAAACAAACAAACAAACTGCAGGTTGGGGCTTGGCGCCTGTATCTCCGCAGCTAGGGCACCAGCCACATACACTGGAGCTGGAGGGTTCGAACCCAGCCTGGGCCTGCCAAACAATGAGAATTGCAATAAAAAAATAGCAGGGCTTTATTGCAGGCTCCTGTAGTCCCAGCTACTTGGGAGACTGAGGCAAGAGAATCGCTTGAGCCCAAGAGTTTGAGGTTGTGGTGAGCTATGACGCTACCTCACTCTACCCAGGGTGACATAGTGAGACTGTCTCAAAATAAATAAATAAAAAGGTACAAAATATACCCTAATGCCAACTAGCTGACTGCAGAGCAGACTCCTTATAGGACTCTGTTTATTGCAGGACATGGGTACATTAGAATATGCTTTATATGATTCAAAGGAGACTTGGCCCTGGCATGAACGTATGGTCCCATCCAGCATGTTCATCAGGTTGACCCAGAGAGGATGAAAATGAGTAAGGATGTAACCCTGGAACCCCATATCCCAGCTGTCTCTGCTTTTAGTCATGTATCAGGCAAGTGACCTTAGCCTTTTAGGAACAATGACAGCCCTATATCTCATAGGGAGTTTGTGGGAATTCAATGTGTTAAGAGGTTTTCTTTATTTTTTTTGAGACAGAGTCTTACTATGTCACCCTTGGTAAAGTGCTGTGGCATCATGGCTCACAGCAACCTCCAATTCTTTTTTTTTTTTTTTTGAGATAGAGCCTCAAGCTGTCACCCTGGGTAGAGTGCCGTGGCATCACAGCTCACAGCAACCTCCAACTCCTGGGCTCAAGCAATTCTCCTGCCTCTGCCTCCCAAAGTAGCTGGGACTACAGGCGCCGGCCACAACACCTGGCTATTTTTTTTGGTTGCAGCTGTCATTATTGTTTGGTGGGCCAGGCTGGATTCGAACCTTCCAGCTCAGGTGTATGTGGCTGGCGCCTTAGCTGCTTGAGCCACAGGCGCCAAGCCTCCAACTCTTGAGCTTAAGAGATTCTCTTGCCTCAGCCTCCCAATGTAGGTGGGACTACAGTCACCCACTACAACATCCAGCCATGTTAAGACGTTTTTATTTAGATTTAGCATAATTACTTACTTTATTTTCCCCAATAGTACTGATCCCCTGCACCATGACTAGTTCTATGCTGGGCTGGCATAGTGGTGACAACAACCTTGACTCTGCTCCTGTAGGCCTTACAGTCCAGCGGGAGAAACAGACCAGTCCCTAGACCACTGTCTGTGATGACCCAGAGTGGGCAGGACCGGGGTAGAGGTGCTTCTAGCCTGGAGGTCAAGAAGGGCTTCCTGGAGGAGGGGATGTCGAAACTGAGACCTGGAGGGTGAGGATTGTGTGCACTTCTTTCAAGTTTCCAGCCCAGTCCTTGCCTCACCCTCTTCCACAGCTCCACCTCCTGTGTGCAATAATCAAACCCAGTCCCTTATCTGACCAAACCAGGGGAGTATAGCAGGGAGACAGTGCCACTAGGGGTTCAATTCAGTTCTCCACTCACTTTCTGGCTGTGTGACCTTACACAACTGACATCACCTCTCTGGGCCTCAATAGCTTTATGAGAAGAATGAGGGCCAGCTCACAAGTTTCCTTTTTTTTTTTGCAGTTTTTTCTTTGGCCAGGGGCTGGTTTGAACCCACCACCTCTGGTATATGGGGCCGACGCCCTACTCCTTTGAGCCACAGGCGCCGCCCTCACAAGGTTCTTATGAAGATTCTTTTGAGATCATGAAGTTAATACATCCTCAGCACTGGGCAAGTCGTGTAGGCTCAATATACATTGGTGTCCTTGCAAGTCCCTAAGGTGCAGCCCGCACCCTCTCCCACTGGGCCAGCCCCCTAGTAAGAAGCACTCAGAGAATTTTCTATAGGAGTTTTATTGGGGTAGGGGCACGCGGGGACCTGTGGCATCCCGGAGGGAGTCCCTGGACAGGTGCTGGGGTGTAGGAGCTTTCAGAGCCCCTCTTAGGGTGTGGCCCACAAGGTGTCACACTTTGAATTTCTCCTTCACTTTCTGGAATGTCTCTGAAAACCAGTTCCTGTGGGGAGAGATGGGAGAGGGGGGTCACTGTGAGCTGCCATCATCCCCCAGGATGTCCAAATTCTACCTTCTCCCTGATCTTGACCTTGCTGGATCTTTGTCCCCACTGTGTGATTAGAAAGACTACTGGGCTGGCAGCCGAACTTCTGAGCCTCAGTTTCCCAGATGGACCAGAGCACCTGGCCTGGCTTTCAAGGCCTGCCACCAACACTTTCCAAGCCTGCTCTTGCCCTCACTGTCCCCTGCTCATGCTTATTCAAGGTCACTTTCTGGCCTCCCTGCCTTTGCCCAGGCTGTTCCCCTTGCCTGGATTGCAAACTTCCCTGGGCTATCTCCAGATCTTCCTGCCTCAAGGACTTTTCCTACTCTCTACAGGGAACATTCTTCCCAAATTTAGGTCTGGCTGGATTTCTCTAATCATTCAGATCCCAATTTAAAATGTTATCTTGGGATGGTGCCTGTGCACTGAAGGTGGCTGGTTCAAACCCGGCCTCCGGCGATAAAGTGAGACTCTGTCTCTACAAAAGAAAAAAAAAATGTTATCTCGCTCTGCCCTGTAGCACAGTGGTTACTGTTGGCCACATGCACCGAGGGTGGTGGGTTTGAACTCGCCCCAGGCCTGCTAAACAACAATGACAACTGCAAAACAACCAAAAAAAATAGCTGGGTGTTGTGGTGGAACCTGTTGTTCCCGCTACATGGGGGAGGCTGAGGCAAGAGAATCGCTTAAGCCAAAAGAGTTTGAGGTTGCTGTGAAGCTGTGATGCCATAGCATTCTACCCAGGGCAACATAGTGAGACTCTGTCTCAAAATTAAAAAAAAAAAAAAAAATAGAAGAAAATAATAACAATGAAATTTCAGGCTCAACGGGCTAGGGCGCCAGCCACGTACACCTGAGCTGGTGGGTTCGAATCCAGCCCGGGCTGCCAAACAACATTGACGACTGCAACCAAAAAAATGGCCGGGCGTTGTGGTGGGCATCTGTAGTCCCGGCTACTTGGGAGGCTGAGGCAGGAGACTCACTTGAGCCCAGGAATTGGAGGTTGCTGTGAGCTGTGGTGCCACAGCACTCTACCCAGGGTGACAGCTTGAGGCTCTGTCTCAAAAAAAAAAAAAAAAAGAAAAAGAAAAGAAATTTCAGTGGCTGGGCTCAGTGGCTCACGCATGTAATCCTAGCACTCTGGGAGACCCCGGCAGGTGGATTGCTTGAACTCATGGGTCCAAGACCAGTCTGAGTGAGAGTGAGACCCTGTCTCTACTAAAAAATACAAAAAACTGGTGGCGCCCGTAGCTCTGTGGGTAGGATGCCAACCACGTATACCGAGGCTGGTGGGTTTGAACCTGGCCCAGGCCAGCTAAAACAACGACAGCTGCAACGAAAAAAATAGCTGGGCGTCATGGTGGGTGCCTGTGGTCCCAGCTACTTGAGAGACTGAGTCAAGAGAATTGCTTAAGCCCAAGAGTTTGAGGTTGCTGTGAGCTGTGACGTTACAGCAGTCTACCCAGGGTGACAGCTTGAGTCTCTGTCTCTCTCCCACCCCCAAAAAATATATATGCACATACACATAATGTATGTAAATTGTGGCCTAGATAGGAGTCAAGGAACCTGCCCCCAAAGTCTGAATGCCTTAAGATCTAGTTATGCGATCACAGGGACATTTTCAGCCTCTCTGGGTCTTTGTTTTTTTCTTTTTCTTTCCCTTTTTTGTTTTTTTTTTTTTGAAGTTTTGGCCAGGGCTGGGTTTGAACCCATTCCCTCCGGCATATGGGGCTGGTGCCCTACCCCTTTGAGCCACAGGTGCCACCCTCTTTCTGTGTGTTATTTTATTTTATTTTTGTAATTCTTTTTGTAGAGACAGAGTCTCACTTTATTGCCCTCAGTAGAGTGCTGTGGTGTCACACAGCTCACAGCAACCTCCAACTCCTGGGCTCAGACGATTCTCCTGCCTCAGCCTCCCGAGTAGCTGGGACTACAGGTGCCCGCCACAACATCCAGCTATTTTTTTGTTGGAGTTTTGGATGGGGCTGAGTTTGAACCCGCCACCCTCGGTATATGGGGCCAGTCCTCTACCTCCTGAGCCACAGGTGCCGCCCCTTTTTTTTTTTTAGACAAAGCCTCAAGCTGTTGCCCTGGGTAGAGTGCTGTGGCATCACAGTTCACAGCAACCTCCAACTCCTGGGCTTAAGAGATTCTCTTGCCTCAGCCTCCCAAGTAGCTGAGACTACAGGTGCCCGCCACAACACCTGGATATTTTTTGGTTATAGTTGTCATTGTTGTTTTGGCAGGCCTGGGCTGGATTTGTACTGCCAGCTCTGGCGTATGTGGCTGTGCCTTAGCCACTTGAGCTACAAGTGCCAAGCTGGTTTTTTCAATTTGTTAATCTTGGACCATTCCTCTAGGGTTTCTCCAGGTACACCTTCCTGTGCCCTGGGAAGTGGTCTAACCTGGCCTTTGCAGGAATTTCACTCTGTTTGATGCGGTCAATGACTTCTCGGGCCTTGTCCTCCAGGGTGTTTCCAAACTCCTTCAAGTGCCTGGTGAAGTCGAAGTCCACGGTTCCCTGGGCTGGAGCTGGGCCTGCCCGGATGATGGGTGGGGGTGCAAAAGTTTGTTACTAGCATCCCTTAGGATATGATCCAGGGATACTTGGAGGTCATGTTGTTAGAATTGGGAGAAGATACTGGAGTGACTTGATGGGGTTGGTGCTGCTAGTAATTGCCTTACTCAGCATCGTACCCCTTTCAAGGCTGTAGAAGCAGGACAGCCATTCCCAGAGGTGTGGGAGTCAAAACATCATCAGTTGTTCCCCTAGGCTAGCAGTTCTCAACCTGTGGGTCGCGACCCCTTTGGGGGTTGAACAACCCTTTCACAGGGGTCGCTTAAGACCATCCTGCATATCAGATATTTACTTTATGATTCATAATGGTAGCAAAATTACAGTTATGAAGTAGCAACAAAAATAATTTTATGGTTGGGGGTCACAACTACATGAGGAACTGTAATTTTTTTTTTTTTTGGTAGAGACAGAGTCTCACTTTGTCACCCTCAGTAGAGTGCCATGGCATCACACTGCTCACAGCAACCTCCGACTCTTGCCTCAGCCTCCCAAGTAGCTGGGACTACAGGTGCCTGCCACAACGCCCGGCTATTTTTTTGTTGCAGTTTGGCCCCGCTGGGTTTGAACCCATCACCCTTGGTATATGAAGCCGGCGCCCTACCAACTCAGCCACAGGCACTGCCCCCGAGGAACTGTATTAAAGGATCATAGCATTAGAAAGGTTGAGAACCACTGCCCTAGGCAGGTTTGCTGCCCGCTGGGCTGAGCTTTAGAAAACCTTGGGACCCATCTATTCATGAAATGGGAACTAGGACACAGAAGGGGCCCCGAGCTCCCAAAGGGTCCTCTAAGCCTGAAACCAGCCACACACTTCCAAATCTCAAACACTCCAATTTTCCTATCCTAACTTTACCTTCCAAAACCATTGCCAGAACCAGGACCAGGACAGGGAGGGACAGCATGAGCCTCATGATGGGACAGGAGGGGCACTCTGCAAGCAGAAGCGGATGGTGGCGATCAGTGGTACCCCTCCTCCCTCCAGTCCACCCGCCACCCTGTTTGTTGAGCTCTTGAATACTTGTGAGTGGGTCTCCCGCTCTCCCGGACACCAACCTGTATCCTCACTGCTTGTCAGACAGCACAGCTCGGGTGGGGTGGGCAGGCCTGGCCGTCCCTGGACTTTATCAGGCTGGGTAGGGGGCGGAGCAGGTTCATCTATCTCCCCGTATCCACCCACCCTTTCCTCTTCTGTCCCTGACTGGTGGGGGTTGGGGTCAGGTGGGGCCAGCCACAGCCCTTAGGCTCAAGGTCTCTTCCTGTTTGTCACCCTTACCTCCAAATCTTCCTGACTGTGGAGGGGGGTTCAGCCTGCCATGGCCCCTTTTGCCTAGTCAAGGGACAGCCTTCACTCTGTCCCTGTGGCCATCTCCCCTCAGGGTCTCTCTTCTGTTTGGGTCTCAGCCCCACCCATCTCACTGTGTCCCCAGGCCCCTTCCTCTGTCCAGCTTGCCCCTTCTTCTTTTCTTTTTTGTTTGAGAAAGACTCTCACTCTGTCGTCTGTTGTGGGTTGTTTGCAACCTCAAACTCTTGGGCTCAAGTGATCCTCTTGCCTCAACCTCCTGAGTAGCTGTAACCACAGGTGCCTGCCACAATGCTGGGCGAGTTCTTCTAGTTTTAGTACCGATGGGTCTTCCTCTTGTTCAGGCTATTCTCAAACTTCTGAGCTAAGGCAATCTACCTCCCTTGGACTCCCAGAGTGCTAGGATTGCAGGCATGAGCCACCATGCTCAGCCCTGGCTTACTCCTTCGAAGCGGTAAGCCTCCTAGCTCCACCAACTCTTCCTTCAAGTCACTGGGGTCCCCCAGTCAATCCCTCTGGCCACCTCCACTCTCTCTCTCTGACCTGCTACCCTCATCCCTTGCATTTAGGAGTGCCCCAGACCTCCCTGATGTGTCTGGGCTTTATAACTTTATAGTCCTCAATCTCACTTTTTTTGAGGGTGAGGAAGGAGTCACAACTGCAAAAACTTCAGCTGCAAAGCTCTCAGCATGTGCCCCAACAGGCTTTCCCTTCACCCTCTTTCCCTGGCTCCCCTCATCCAGTCCACTTACTCTTATTCACCCTCCCAGACCCCTCCTGGCACGAAGACTGCCCCTTGGTCTCCTTCCATGACCACATCCGTCTCTCAGGGCTGGAGTTCAATGCTTCCCCCCCCACCCCCCACTGGCTGTCTTTGACCGCTAGTGATCCCTAGCAGCTGGGAGGGAGGTTTCCCTGGCCCAGCTCAGACTCTAGGTTGACCGGCCTTGTGCCCCTCAACCACGTGGCAGCCTGGGGGTTGGAAGATGGTTGTGAAAGGGACCTCACAGGCACGACCCTGGCAGGATTGCGACATCCCTCTGGCCAACCCAGAGCCTCCAGTCCCTGTCCGCCCCAGGCCCCCTACTTCCCTGGCTGAGTTCACCACTCCCCAGACATGCAACAGATGTCTGCTCCCCTGCCTCACAAAAAAATAGACAACAACAATGTTTTGCCAATCTCATCCTCCCTTCAGCTCTAGGGGTTCTGGTTTATAGACGGAGAAGCTGAGACATACCCAGGAGCTTCCAAATGTTAGATAGCTAGCAAGGGGCCACCAAGACTCTTCTAAGAAACAAAGTGGGTGCTTTGCCTCAGTGCTGCCTTAAGTGATGGCTCCACCTGGAAGGAAGGACAGGGTTGGGGCCTGTCTCGGTGTCTTAGTGTTGTCCCATTGTTCCGAGCAATTAACTGCTACATGTGGGGAAGTAGGGACAGACACCCTGCTAGGCAGACAGCTCGGGAATAATAGGACTTGGAAAGTGGCTAGAACTAATTATCATGTCCTTAACTGTCCATCGAAGTAGTTCAATGATAATGTCTGAACCAAGAGGAGTCCTCACCCAGACAATAAAATGGGACCCCAGACCATAACCAAGGCTTTTTTGCTACAGCAAGGGAGCTTGTACAGGCCCGTGGTGAATATATTTGCTCTGTAACCTTGTATCTTGCTCTATAAACCTATCTTTCTCTTCCTCAGTAAACTTTGTTTCACACTTGCCTTGCTTTGGTGGGTCTGCTCATTTTTTGGCCAAGAACTGAGACAGGAACACAAAGACTCCGTGAGGGGCCAAGGGGGTGATCTTTGTCCCTCTCCTCCCCAGTCTCCAGGCTGTGTCTCTGCATCCCTGCTGAAGGTAGCCCTGGCCCCATGGCACCCTCTGGCAGGCTTTGTTCTGCCCCTAGCTCTGACTGGGGCTTCATTGAGGTAGCACACCCCTCTGCTGAGAAGTACTCACATATAAAAATCAAGAGTCATGGCTCGGCGCCTGTGGCTCCACGGGCTAAAGCGCCAGCCACGTACACCTGAGCTCACGGGTTCAAATCCAGCCCGGACCCGCCAAACAACAATGGTGGCTGCAACCAAAAAATGGCTGGGTGTTGTGGCGGGTGCCTGTAGTCCCAGCTACTTGGGAGGCAGAGGCAGGAGACTCGCTTGAGCCCAGGATTTGGAGGTTGCTGTG
>CAUYON010103935.1:0-18985 GCA_963573935.1 Arctocebus calabarensis
TTTTTTTGAGACAGAGCCTCAAGTTGTCACCCTGGGTAAAGTGCTGTGGCATCGCAGCTCACAGCAACCTCCAACTCCTGGGCTCAAGTGATTCTCCTGCCTCTGCCTCCCAAGTCACTGGGACTACAGGCTCCAGCTACAACGCCCGACTGGTTTTTGGTTGTAGCCATCATTGTTTGTTGGGCCCAGTCTGAATTCGAACCCACCAACTCAGGTGTATGTGGCTGGCACCTTAGCTGCTTGAACCATAGGCACCAAGCCAAAAGAGTATTTCTTAGTTCTCAAATCTGAATAATCCACGTTTTCATTATTTGAAAATTAGAAATGTGAATATAATAGACTTTGTTACGTCTATTAGTAAGGTAGGTGAGTGCACAACTCATCTGGAAGTGGAGATCATGTGGTTTCAGCACTTTTCTATTTCTCTTGGCACCACTGATGCTGTAGCCTGCCTATTCACAAGGTCGTTGGACTTCTGTGCTTCTGCCGTTTGATATAAAATGTAAAATGCATGTCTTCTTTGTCAGTTATGTGTTTCTGAGTACTTGCTGAAACCTTCTGTGTAATGAATCTTTTTGTATTGTGTTACAGATGCTCAAAAGCAAGGAACAGAAAGTTAATCCAAGAGAAATTGCTGAAAACATTACCAAACACCTTCCAGAGAATGAATGTATTGAAAAAGTTGAAATTGCTGGTCCTGGTATGATACAGTATTATCCTTCTTTAATATTTGTATTGATGATGAATTCTTTTTGATATCAAAAAAAAGAACCATGCTCTTTTCTCTCTCTTCCCTTCCTCCCCCGTGTGTCTCGTGTCTCTCTCTCCCTCCTCCTCTCCGCCCCCATCTCTCCCCCCCTCACTCTTCTCTCCTCCTTAATGCTGCTCTGCAGCATCCCCCTCCAATAAAGACCTTTCGTCCAAAAAAAAAAAAAATGCATTTTAAATACAGGGTTAAAACTTATATACTGAACAAGACAATGAAAACACTTCAAATTGAGAGTTAGTAAATTCAGGTTGTAGTCTAGACTCAGCAACCACTTAGCTGCCTGATCTTGGATAAATTACTTTGCCTCCCTGTCGTTCAGTTTTTCATAAGCAAAAAGAGGTTAGGTAATGTCATATAAGTCTGTGGTAAAGGAGCCCTCTGTTTCTCTGTTGTTTGCTAAAAGTCAAAGGGCCTTGAAGTAAGTAGGAAGTTTTCAGGAGAGTGGTGAAGGTTTGAAATAGATGATCAAGACAGGCACTTAAAAGAGGGCTCAAATCAAGGGCTCAAGTCAAGGCCTCAAGTGGTATTGGAATTCTGGAGAATTCCCATGAAACAGGTCAACATCTGGAGCAAGTCTTTGGGAGTGAGCATTCATTCAAGATAAGAGACTATCTGATTTTTTTTTTTCTGTCCATTAGGTTTTATTAATGTCCACTTGAGAAAGGATTTTGTATCAGAACAGTTGAGTAATCTCCTGGTGAATGGAGTTCAACTATCTGCTCTTGGAGAGAATAAAAAGGTATGTGTACAATTTTATACTGATATATTAGTATTTTAGAACTGCGTGAAGCCAGCCGTGGTTTCATGTGCCTATGGTCCCAGCTACGAGGAAGGCTGAGGGAGGAGGATGGCTTGAGCTTAGCATTTTGAAGCAGGTTGTAATGGGCCATGATTGTGCCTGTGAATAGCTATTGTACTCCACCCTGGGCAACATAGCAAGACCCTATCTCATAGGAATGGCTTTCACTTTTTTTTTTAAATAGAGACAGGGTCTTGCTCTATTGCCTAGGCTGGAACTTCTAGGCTAAAGCTGCCAAGTAGCTGGCATGATAGCCACATGCCACCACACCTCCCTGGCTTTCACTTTTTATATTGAGATTTACTCTTTGATATTTGGGATAATAAACATAGTTGGGAGTAAGTAGCCTTTCTCCTGGATCTAATACGTGATATTTTTTTTCCACTTCATTCCATAAGGTATTTGAGGTAGCCAAGTGATTTTTTGTTGTTATTGTTGTTTTTGAGACAGAGTCTTACTTCGCCCTCGATAGAGCGCCATGGCGTCACAGCTCCCAGTAACCTAATGCTCTTGGGCTCAGTGATTCTTTTGCCTCAGCAAATCTGTTGCCTTAGCTTCCTGAGTAGTTGAGGTGCCCTCCACAATACCCAACTATTTTTCTGTCTGGCTCAGGCTTAGCCAAGTGATAATTACAGGATTCCTGAAATGGAGAATGGAAAACTTGTGTAAATTAATTTAATTCTTTTCCAGTTAATCATGTACAAGTAGATCCATTAGAAAATCTAACATAGTGGAATTACAACCCAAGTTAAAGTTTAAGTCTGAGTTAAGAATCGATGTTTATGGGCGGTGCCTGTGGCTCAGCGAGTAGGGCGTCGGTCCCATGTGCCGAAGGTGGCGGGTTCAAACCGAGCCTCGGCCAAACTACAAAACAGAAAAATAGCCGGGCGTTGTGGCGGGCGCCTGTAGTCCCAGCTACTCGGGAGGCTGAGGCAAGAGAATCGCCTAGGCCCAGGAGTTGGAGGTTACTGTGAGCAGTGTGAAGCCACGGCACTCTACCAAGGGCGATCAAGTGAGACTCTGTCTCCACACACACAAAAAATAAATAAAAATAAATAAATTAATTAATTAAAAATATCTTAAATTTGGGGCGGCACCTGTGGCTCAGCAAGTAGGGCGCCAGCCCCATATACTGAGGGTGGTGGGTTCAAACCCGGCCCTGGCTGAACTGCAAAACAAAAAATAACCAGGCGTTGTGGCGGGCGCCTGTAGTCTCAGCTACTTGGGAGGCTGAGGCAAGAGAATCTCCTTAAGCCCAGGAGTTGGAGGTTGCTGTGAGCTGTGTGACGCCACGGCACTCTACCGAAGGCAAAAAAGTGAGACTCTGTCTCTACAAAAAAATAAAAAATAAAAAAAATAAAAATCATCGAGTGGCGCCTGTGGCTCAACAGGCTAAGGCGCCAGCCACGTACACCTGAGCTGGCGGGTTCAAATCCAGCCCGGGCCCGCCAAACAACAATGACAGCTGCAACCAAAAAATGGCCGGGCGTTGTGGCGGGCGCCTGTAGTCCCAGCTACTTGGGAGACGGAGTCAAGAGACTCACTTGAGCCCAGGAATTGGAGGTTGCTGTGAGCTGTGATGCCACGGCACTCTCTCCAGGATGACAGCTTGAGATTCTGTCTCAAAAAAAAAAAACTTTAATTCATCAAATGGAATGTTTAGTTGGTTTGGGCCAACTAAACCGACTAAACTTTCCAGGTGGGATCACGCTTGTAAACCTAGGACTCTGGGAGGCCAAGGTGGGAAGATCCGTTGAGCTCAGGAGTTTGAGACCAGCCTGAGCAAGAGGGAGACCCCGTCTCTACTAAAAATAGAAAAACTAGTCATTGTGGAGGTCATGTAGTCCTAGCTAATCGGAAGGCTGATCTCTTGGGCCCAAAAGTGAGGGTACTGTGAGCTATGATGCCACAGCACTCTACTCAGGGTGAAAGAGTGAAACTCTCTCTCAAAAAAACCCAAAGAAGTGGTGTTCTAACAGGCTCATAGTAAACAGGGATCTGTATAAAAGGATAATATCATGTCTGGACTGTAAAGCAAACATTGATAGAACATTGTGTCCAGAAACCCTTTATCTGAAGCTCTGTATCTGGGTTGTGATTAGAGGCTGCTTCTGTGATTCAAAGGAACTTGGATTCTTCAGGCAGAAGTGCAATATTCTTTCTTGCTGATATTGATACAGGACAAGTGGCATCCCAGCCAGCTCGTGGAGCTGGGGGGCACGGACTGGCTGCCTCCGCCTTGGCAGTGTTGGTGAGGTGGCAGCAAGCAGCGGAACCATTGGGCTGGAGGGTCGGCGGGGGACCCCATTTCCTAGGCCAGGGAATGAAAGGGATTGTAGCCATTCATTTGCGACCTAGGCACAACCCAGACATGTCCCAGACATGCTAAATGTAACTACCAAGGGCCCCAAGCAAGTATATATACACCCCTAGACAAAGAGCCCAGAGAGAGAAAGACAGAGAGACAGCTCTTCTCTCCCGACTCGGGTTTTCTCTCTCTACTAGGAGCTCTGGTGCTTCTGTATTCGTTTCTGTAAATAAATCCTATCTTACCACTGATCTGTGGAGCATGGATTCATTCTTCAAATCACCAAGACCAAGAACATACTGAAGAGCGAAATTCCGGTATCAATATGATTTCCAACAGCAATGTTTCTTGCACATAGCAGCCTATGATTTTAGAGGATGGAGTTTTGGAGGAAGAAAGCCGCAGTGACAAGAGGCGTTGCTCCCAGGGGCGACTGCCTCATTCCTTGGGGCACTTCTTGGGAATCTGTGTTTGTCATTCCAGCTTGGTAAATGGCAGGGCAAAATTTTACTTTTGCGGTCAAAGCTAAGTTTGCCTCCTCAGAGTGTGTTGGAGGCAATTCTTTTTTGAACCCTCGTGGAGAACTGAAAGGTTTTCTCCACATTGATCTGAACACATCTCTTCCTTCAGGAAACTTTGCTGTCATTACCTTTAGAAAAGATGGTCAAACCTGACGCTGTTCTACCTTTGCCTATTACTAATTACACTAATCAGATTTATGTTTTCCAAAAATGCCATCAAGTTACACACAATGAACCATGAACTCCTGTATCACTCTCCCTCTGGAGAAACCCTAACTGCCCCCTTCTATCATCGCCCGATACAGCAGGAAGCAGTCTCCATTGTTTTTGATGGCTGAGTAATATTCCATGGTATACATACACCATAGCTTACCAATTCATTCCTGTGTTGAAGGACATTTAGGCTATTTCCACATTTTAGCAATTATAAATTGGGCTTCGATAAATAGCCTAGTACAAGTGTCTTTATAATAAAAGGATTTTTTTTTCCTTCTGGATAGATGCCCAGTAATGGATTGCAGAATCAAATAAGAGGTCTACGTTGAGTTCTTTGTTCATTCTCCATAGTTCCTCCCAAAAAGGCTGTATTAGTTTGCAGTCCCACCAGTAGTGTAGAAGTGTTCCTTTCTTCCTACATCCATGCCAGCATCTGCAATTTTGAGATTTTTGTGATATAGGCCATTCTCACTGGAGTTAGATGATATCTCAGGGTGGTTTGAATTAGCATTTCTCTAATACTTAGGGATGATGAGCATTTTTTCAAGTGTTTACTGGCCATTCATCTGTCATCTTTAGAGAAGATTCTATTCATTTCTCTTCCCCATTGATGTATGGGATTGTTGGTTTTTTTCCTATAGATTAATTGAAGTTCTGTATAGATGCTTGTAATTAAACTTTTGTCAGATTCAAAATGTGCAAATATTCTTTCCCATTGGGTAGGTTGTCTATTTGCTTTGGTTGTTGTCTCCTTGGCTGTACAGAAGCTTTTCAGTTTAATTAAGTCCCATTTGTTTATTTTTGAAGTTGTTGCTATTGCCATGGCAGTCTTCCTCATAAAGTCTTTCCCCAGGCCAATATCTTCTAGCATTTTTCCAATTCTTTCTTTGAGGATTTTTATTGTCTCATGTCTTAAATTTAAGTCCTTTATATATCTTGAATCAATTTTTGTGAGTGGAGAAAGGTGTGCATCCAGTTTCAATCTTTTACATATGGATCCAATTTTCCCAGCACCATTTATTGAATAAGGAGTCTTTCCCCCAGTGAACGCTCTTGTTTGGTTTATCAAAGAATAGATAGTTATAAGTTGTTGGTTTCATTTCCAGGTTTTTTAGATGATTTCAAGTATCTATGTTTCTATTTTTGTGCCAGTAGCATGCTGTTTTGACCACTAAGGCCTTGTAAGACATCATAAACTCTGGTATTGTGATATTCCCAGGTGTGTTTTTGTTACTAAGAACTGCCTTAGCTATACAGGTTTTTTTCTGGTTGCACACAAAGCGTAGAATTTTTTCCAGGTCTTGAAAGTAGGATGGTGGTATTTTAATTGGGATAGCATTGAATCGGTAAATTGCTCTGGAAAGTACAGACATTTTAACAATGTTGATTCTTTCCAGCCTTGAGCATGGTATGTTTTTCCATTTGTTAAAGTCCTCTGCTATTTCCTTTCTTAGGGATGCATAATTTTCTTTGAAGAGGTCTTTCACTTCTTTTTTTACGTATATTCCTAAGTATTTCATTTTCTTTGGGACTATGGTGAAGGGAGTTGTGTCCTTAATTAAACTCTCATCTTGACTGTTGTTGGCATATACAAAGGCAACTGACTTGTCAGCATTGATTTTATATCCTGAAACATTACTGTATTCTTCGATGACTTCCAAGAGTCTGGTAGTTGAGTCTTTGGGGTTCTGTAAGTATAAGATCATATCATCAGCAGAAGGAGAGGGATTGACCTCCTTTGCACCCATATGGATGCCCTTTATTTTCTTGTCTTGTCTAATTGTATTGACTAGAACTTCCAGCACTATGTCAAATAGCAATGGTGACAGAGGACAACCTTGTCTGGTTCCAGTTCTAAGAGGAAAAGCTTTTAGTTTTACTCCATTTAGTAAAATATTAGCTGTGGGTTTATCATAGATAGCCTTGATCAGTTTTAGAAATGTGCCACATATTCTTCAGTGATCTAAATAGAAAAGGATGCTGAATTTTATTGAATGCTTTTTCTGCATCTATTGAGAGGATCATATAGTCCTTGGTTTTGCTTCTGTTGATCAGGTGGATGTTTATGGACTTTTGAATATTAAACCAAACCTGCATCCCTGGGTGATGTATGATATTTTTAATGATAAGCCGTAATCTAATGGTCAAGATTTTGTTGAGTATTTTTGCATCAATATTCATTAGTGAAATTGGTCTGAAGTTCACCTTTTTAGTTGGATCTTTACCTGGGTTTGGGTATCAGGGTGATATTTGCTTCATAGAACTAATTGGGGAAGATTCCTTCCACCTCAATTTTGTGGAATAATTTCTGTGATACAGGAATAAGTTCTTCTTTGAAAGTTTGATAAAATTCTGGTGTAAAGCCATCCAGACCAGGGCATTTTTTTGTTGAGAGATTTTTTATTGTTTCTTTGATTTCTTTGCTTGAAATTCACTGTGTTCAGGAGATCAATTTCATCCGGGCTAAGTCTAGGGAGAGAGTGTGATTCCAAATATTGATCCATTTCCTTCACATTGTTAAATCTCTGGGCATAAAGTTTTAGTAGTATTCAGAGATAATTTCTTGTATTTCTGTGGCATCAGTTGTTATTTCCCCTTCATCATTTCTGATTGACGTTACTAGAGATTTTACCTTTTTATTTCTAGTTAGTCTGGCCAAAGGCTTATCTATTTTATGTATTTTTTCAAAGAAACAATTCCTTGTTTCATTAATTTTCTGAATAATTTTTTTGTTTTCAATTTCATTGATCTCTGATTTTATTTTGGATATTTATTTTCTTCTGCTGGGTTTAGGCTTAGATTGTCCCTCTCTTTCCAATTTCATCAGGTGGCTAGTGAGTTTGTTGACACTCACTCTTTCTGTTTTACGCATGTAGGTTTCTAAAGCAATTAATTTTCCTCCCGGGACCGCTTTTGCTGTATCCCATAAATTTTGAAATTTTAAAAACATTTCAAATTGTATATAAAACCAGCATATTATACCCCATAATTGCATTAATGTACACAGTTATGATTCTATAAAAAATAAAAATAAATAAAATTGTGCTTAGAAAAAAAAACACAAAACAAACAAACAAACAAAATTATCTGATCAATGGTTCAGAAATTTTTTCCAGGTTAAGTTTCTAGAATTTTTCCTAGAGGCATATAACAAATAAAGATATATTTTTAAAATAAAATTATTCTGCTTTTCAGTGAGAGTGGGGGTCTAAGCACTACAACTCACTCTCACCCTTCCCCAGTCCTCAGCTCAGCAGGGTGGAAGACCCACTCTGGAGAGGGTTACCCAAGAAGACAAGGCTCCCTCTCCCCCCAAGTCAGTCAGTGCTAAGGTACCCCACCGCACTAGGACTCGTGTCTCCTTTCCCTTGAAAAATGTATATAATAATTTCAAGCTGGACGTATCATCTAAAAGTCTTAAAACACACCCACCATTCTAATACATACATAGTCAAGGTTCTAGTGCTTATTGAATTGTTAATAAATGAATAAATAGCATTGCTTAACATACAGATGCCAAATGGAAGCCAAATTTGACATATTGGCAAGGCCTTCCTGATGTATTCTATTAAGAAAAAGAAAATTGAGGCCATATGCAGATAAATTTATGCTGTGTCCCCATTTTTAAGAAGGACCTATATAATCAATCTTTCTATTTCTTCCAGATAAAATACCAGATAAATAAAGCTGATAGTTTGGCAATTCCCTTTATCCATACAGCCTCCACTTATATGATGGGGGCTCTAACACAGGTAAGAAAGCATGAGAATATAGGAACCCCAGTCACCTGAACTCCAGCTCATTCATAGGGTAGAGCTTTCTAGCCCGGAGAGAAAACCAGAAACACCAGTTCCCTACCTCAGGACCCTAGTCATAAAGTAGAGTTTTAACTCCAAAAGAAGCAGTACACCAACCAACCACAAGCCCTGGGGCAAGGGCTTGGAAATTTTCCATTGGGGAAGAAGAAGCCCATAAGAATGGCACACTCCTCAAGATGACTGACATTATTTTCAACAGAGGGCGGGGATTTCAAGTCTAGCACATTCTAAAAACACAGGAGTTCGTGGTGCTAAGCAATGAAGAGCAGGCTGGTAGTGTCAAGAGAATGATAAGGGGAACCATAAGTCAGCCAGAAAAGTTCAGAGAAAGAGAAAAAGGAAGACTTTTTGGATAAGCTTGTTGCTTGTAAGTTAATTACAGATCCAGTAAGAATATGTATAATCAGTAAAATAATTGGCCCATTAATCAAATGTTTTAAAAATAAAGATATGAAAATGAACATTATCAAGTTATTGTTAAATGAAAGAAAAAATATAAATACAAAGATCCTTAACTTTGTGCATAGTAAAATAAATATAGATCTTCTAAGTAATTTCTTAAATATTTTCTAGGCAAGGATATATATGGTCTATTAGTACAGTTTGAACTATGAACAATATATTGCACCAAAATCTCAGTGTTAGTATGTGTTTTATAGAAATTGTCACTTTGTAATGTTTTATGAAATCCTTGCTGTGATATTTTCATGTGTTTTTACATGTTTATCCCTGTTATAGGAAACATATTTTTTAAGTTCATTTTTTGGGTCCAATACCCAAAATGCATTAAAAACACTACAAAATGGTGTGTGCATCTTGTTGAATAAATTGCTTTCAAAACAGAAAGCTAAGGGGGTTCTGGTGGCTTTTAGGTTCTTATACATTTGCAGTTATGCAAGAGATATTGTGTGGGCAATTCAAACAGTGTCATTTCAAACTGTATGATAGTGTCAAACACAGTGGAAGCACTATTCCAATTGCTATGATATTGTCAAATACAGTGAAAGCACTAAAATAAATAGAACCAGATAGAAATTTTATCTAGCCCACAACTGAGAAATTCAATTCCTTATGATTCTTAGCAGGATTATAAAAAACAGCACTGATATAAAAATGAAAGCAGTTTCATCGACCCAGCCACTTTCTCTGTTACTGTTTATCCAGTGTTCAAATCAATGTCATCATCAGATTTTGTAATAAAGATCCTCAATACAAGACAGAATAACTTAAAATGGTTTTTACTAAAAGAGGTTTTGGGGAAATTTAACTTTCTAGGGAATAGTTAAAGCAGAGTACCACCACTCTGAATATCTGAGTAGACCTAATAACTCAGTAAGAAACAAAAAGTGGAAATATCTAACATTAGAGAAGCAATTTTTTTTTAATGACGCGCACCCTTGAGAGCTCAAGTCTGCTCTGATTTGACTGGCATATTTCTCCTTTTCTTTATTTTCTCTCCTGAGCTGTTGTGATCACTAAGATTCTGAGCCTCTTTTTTTTTTTTTTAATTAAATAATAGATGTGTACATAAATGCAATCAAGGGGTACAATGTGCTGGTTTCATATACAATCTGAAATGTTTACATCAAACTGTTTAAAATACCCTTCATGGCGTTTTCTTAGTTATTGTGTGAAGACATTTGTATTCTGCATTTAGGAAGCTTTGCCTGTGCCCTTCTAAGATGCACCATAGGTGTGGGCCCACCAATTACCGTCCCTCCACCACAACCTCCCCCCTCCCCACCCGTCCCATATTCTTGTGCCGTAGCCTCTTAACGAAAAAATGAATCAAACAATAGGAAACTTTGTCCTCTCTCTGTGTCCATGAATTTTTAATGCCCTCTTATTTGCTGACTTTGTATATGTAACAAGGTATATGGATTTTAATCAAGGATGAATGTTCATGTGTGACAATATCTGAAACTAGAAAAAATCTTGTTACCAAGTTTAACCAGTTGTCATTTGGATGAAATGAAGTAAGGATTAAGGAAATACCTGGATAATTGTGAGATACACTGTTTACACCTAATTCCAAATCTCTAAATTTGGTAGAAATAGAACTGTGTCTTGGAAGAAAGGAGAAACTTTTAAATATGTGTTGGGAAATTTAGAGAGTGGATATGTATGGCTGAAGCCCATCCATCATGGGATTTCTCTCTCTGAGAGGCAGCTGCTGAAGTAGGGAGAAGGTAAGAGTAAGAGATGAACTCCAATGAGCCACGAGATAGAACCCCAGGACATGCTGCTACTCTAAAATATTTAATGATCAAGACTATTCATTATGCAATCAATGTGGAGTTTATAAAGGGAGGCTTGGTCTTTTCTCTGATGGAAGAAATATCTCTATTGTCTTAACAGGAAAATACTGGACAAATCATACAGCAGCCCTTGAATATCCCAAGGTTTAATGTAGCCCCAAAGCCAGGAATAGATTTAAATCTCCCCTATACCCAGAGGTAGGCAGACTACAATGACTCCCACCTACAGAATAAAAAATAGTCTAGCTCACCAAAACTTCTGCCCAAATTTCTACATTTAGAATTTCCAATGAACTAGGGGAAATACTACTAGATTTGGAATAAATGTCCCTTGAAACTTGATGATCTTGGTGGCCTCATTCAAAGTGTTTGGTATGTTTGTCTGGACTTATTACAGGAAGGAACAAACTAGGAAAATAGCAAATGGTACTAATTTACTGCTTCAGCCTAGAACCTCAGACAGAGACATTGTGTTTCCCCACTATGGATGGCATAAAAGCATATTTGTTTAAACAAAGGGTCCTATATCTAGGAAGAAAAC
Source organism: Arctocebus calabarensis (assembly GCA_963573935.1). Classification (NCBI taxonomy): domain Eukaryota; kingdom Metazoa; phylum Chordata; class Mammalia; order Primates; family Lorisidae; genus Arctocebus; species Arctocebus calabarensis. The sequence continues at coordinate 11,231 of CAUYON010103935.1, forward strand.
GTAAAGTTGTTTCGTTCGTGTTCACGATTTCTATTGTAAGTGTATGGTATGTGTGGATGCTGACTATAGCAGTCACAAAAGAGTTTTCTGTAACCACCAAACTACTGTTCTGAACTTCGTTTTGTAATTCTGGGGGCAGGGAAGCTTCAAACTATATTTCTGCTTTGACAACCAGTTTACCATAAGGATTTGATAATAATGAGTGGTAGAGAGAAAAAGGATAGTTAAAAGAGAAAAAAAATGGGCTTCTGGTTCATATTTCGCCTTTAACTCCTGTGCCTGTCGGCTTCATCTCAGCAGCATTTCTTCACTTGCGTACTTGTAATTTTCTCTAGAAACCACAGTTTAAGCAATTAGGCAGGTGTTTTCCCCCAACATTCTCAGAATCGACTTGGTCACAGTCCACCCTGAGATTTTAGCCCTAGGTTTTCTTTATCCCCTCTTCAGAGGTGCAAATACATTTCTTATTCACCTGGGAAAATTTCAACTTGCTCTATTTAATCAGTGTAGCTGGACGGGCTTCATGTGCTTCTGTGCACATAGAGTGTATGTGTCTTGCTTTCATGTATCTCAAAATGTTCATAATGTACCAGCCCTACAGAGCATTTGGTTTTCATTTATATACCAAGGTCAAGACCTATAAAAGTATTAAAGTGCCGTCCTACCTATAAGCTAATAAATCAGCATGCAACAGGTTCTTGTTGCTAGGAAAAGGCATGAAACTTCTGAACCAGAAACAAAAAAAGACAGTTTGTTACTCATAGCAATTGTAATGGAGTAGCATATTTTGCTTCAATATTCTGAGCCCAGGGAAATGTGAAAAGAGTGCTAGGTTATAGGAGAGAAAGTTCAAGATTTGAGAATCTGAGCTTTTTATAATTAGAAGAAAACATGGCAGGCCTTTGCTCCAGAGTCAAACATTCTTTTTATTATACTAAGCAGCAAGCAATCTTATCCTCTGTTCTAGAGAGAAACACTGTCTATCTTCCAAGGCTGTTCACTACAAAAATGATCTTTGGCAGGATAGTCTAGAAAAACAGCAGGGGTATATATCCTTACATGAAGTACAGAAACAGGTGGCACCTATGGCTCACTGGAGTAGGGCACCAGACCCATATGCCGGAGTGGGCGGGTTCAAACCCAGCCCTGGCCAAAAACTGTGGAAAAAAAAAAAAGTACAGAAATAAGAAAAAAATGCTTATGGATGAGTATCTACCCCAAATATCCAGCCCTTGTTCTTATACAATTTTGCTAATTTTTCCCAATACTCTATCACCTTATAGACTGCTTTGATTATTCTGGTTAAAAAGCCCTGGGACTAAAGCCATTGATTTTGTCTTGCACAATGTTTACCTAAGGTGTCCAAGAATTGGACTCCAAGAAAGGAGGTTCGCTATAGACTTGAATTCATTCATGCCCTCAGTTTTTTAAGACTCAAGTAGCTGAAAAAGTCACAAACCAATAGGATCTACCTTAGAAAGTAAAATTATTTTTCCAAATTTCTATACTTACCTCTTCACTTGACTTGAGGTATTAATTCAGGTGTAACAAAGTTACCACAATTTCTTTCTTCAGTAGATCCTTGGTCTTGGGGATTCAAAGAATGAACCCACCAACCACAGATCAGTGGTAAGCTAGGATTTTATTACCCAAAAAAGAATACAGAAGGGGTGAAAAGTATCAGAGCTTTTAGACAGAAGGACTAGCTAGCACCAGAGCTTCTGGCACAGGGAAAGACCCAAGAGAGGAAACTCCACATGGGTCCTCTGTCTATGGGTATAAGATATTGAAGATTACGTTTGGCTAGGACATGGTAGATGGAAACACTTTTTCAAAGTTAATGAGTGTTATTGACAAAGGAATGAATAACGTCTCTCCAGGTCAGGGCGTTAAGGTCGGGGCATTCCCTTCATGAAATAGCTCAACCCTAGGAAACTGAGGTCCCCGTCCACCCTTGAATAGAAGAATCCTGTACCAACAAGATAATGTAGAGTAATCTTATCAGACCCAACAAGTCTGACCAATGAATTTGGTTGCCCTGAATGCCTTCTGCTGCTGAGGTCATATCATTGGTCATTTCAGCTAAAGTCAGGGAAAAGCTTTTTAACACAGTTTCTAATTGAATAACCTCCATTGGAGGGAGGTTCACCTGGTATACATAAATAATGAGTTAGTTAATCCCTTAGAAAGAGTTCCCAGGTAATCAAAGGTAGTTTTTTATGGAAGACATTATCAGAAGGCAACATGATTGACTTACATGTGTTTCCTTAAACATTTGAAAGTTTCTTATGAGAAGCGAGTTGCTGAATGCTTAGGAGGGAGCCAGATTGATGAGAATCCCCCACACAAATACTACGGACCCAGGAATATACATGGTTCTCACAAATAAAGTGGTGTGTGCAATAATGGAGATCACTGAAAGGGACCTACATTATTTGCAGACACAGGTGGAAAATGCTTCTAACTATCCTCCCATACAGCTGGTAGGTCTTAAGCTTCCTATTTAAATTAAAAAAATTCAGCCTTCATATGTAAAGCTATAAATTAGCTTCATATTAGGGCTGAGTACATTGGATACTTTTTCTTCCATTCGCTAATTTATATTCTTAGAAGTTTATAAAACTTTCTAAATTCTACAAATGATTTAAATAATTACTTCCTCAGAAAACTAGAATAGTTTTATTAATATTAGTATCATTTTCTGATGACAACTCTTTAATTTTCTTCTCTTTAACTTTAAGGTGGACAATCATGGAAAGCTTAATATAATTTTATTAATAAAACTGACCTTGCAATGAATGAGTACGTCCTGAAGGCTTGATGGCGTGATGGTAAGGGGCGTGCTCTTTTCCTTCCCAGGAAGAAAGCATGCGGCTAAACCTCTGTTCGCACACAAATGGTGTTTTCAGAGGAGGTTATGTTCCTCTGTGGTTGAGAAGTCAGAGCTCTCTGGCATTTGATAACAGCGAACAAACAGGTACCATCCTCCAGCGTCCGCAGTGCCGGCCTCTCCACGAACAATGGTAGTGTTGCTCCCTGCGGGGAGTGTGTTGGGGGTAGAGTGTTGGTACCACTGAGAACAAACCCGCTCTTGATAAAAGCTTATAATTTTTATTCTCAGGAAAAATTCATAAATAAAATCCTACATACAGATGAAGTTCAGGACATGAAATTTAACAAGATTTTTTTCACTCATGCAAAGGTCTCAGCACAATTTAACAAATCATCGGTGCCCTGCCTCTGTCCTCAGTGGTCCGTTCCTGCTGTATCGGGTTGTGTGAATATTTTCTGTGTGTGATCTGCCATAAACGGTGTTGTTTCAAACCCAGCCCCTTTCCTGACCTGTGGGAGCTTAGGAAATGCAGTGTTTAAATTTCCCCTTCTTTTCTGAATGCCCTTGAATTATGTAGAAAAAAAAAAATGAGTGTTACTGATGAATCCTTGTATGTATTAAAAAGGAAGGTTAATCTATTTTAATAGGGGGTATTATATAGAAAAGTGTACCTTATTTATTATTATATTTTTCCAAACAGTTGTGATAATTAAGTCGTAATTACCCTCGTTATAAGTATAATATTTAGAGAGGAAAAGGACCAAGTCCCTTAATTCACAGACAATGTAAACCAACAAACCAGCCAGAAAACTGAACTCTAGAGAGGAAAAATGACTTTTTGAAAAACTTTCAGAGTCATGTATAAGACATAATTGTTTAACTCTCTTTACTGGCTTTATTTTCCTCACTTCATTTGTGTGTCCCAGAGTCTAAAGCTGATATGGTTGTCATGATTTTTTGCTTGAAGGCATTCCGTTAGTGTGGAAACTGCTGATTCTGTGTTATTTTATAATCCGATTATTTGCATAGGGGGCAGTAGATGAAACCTTCTCACTATTTCAGAGGAAAAAATGAAAACAAATGTCCCTCCCATTGCTTCAGTGGCAGTGTTATACCTTTATGTCTCAAAAAGGTGTAACTAGTGCCTATTTCTACTAATTAATGAAATTAGGCTAAATATAGGTTTTTGTAAACTGAAGAAAATATGTTCACGTTATATTTACACTTTCACACGAATCAGCCATTTCATTTAGTAATAAGGTAGTCATCTATAAACAGGAATTTACTTTCATAATTTTGCAGAATATGGTTTAGCCAATAAATTACTATTTTCACTTTTCCCTCCACCTAAAACCTAAACCCATCATCACTGCAGCACTTATGTAGAAGATGTAATTTAGTTAAGTCCTTTATGTGGTCACTTACAATTATATAATGGACACACCAAGCACCTCTATTAAATTTTGTACCTGAATTAGCTTAAAGTCCATGTTTTCAGAAAGTCATCGGGCTTTCTTATGTGTGGTGTATGGAATTATTCTCATTGCGTTAGTGCAGTGTTTTCATATTTCCAATACAGGCCAGATCTTATATATTCGTACGTAGTGGCACAGATTAACATCACATTGACTCAAGATAACCTAAAATAGGACAGAGCTTGAGGAGGTGGTGCATAAAATAGTGAGGCCCTCAGGAAGCAAAATAAAGGTATGAGTTACCCAGGCATAAAACGGGACTGGGTTTGGAAAAAATGTTTCAAAATAGGGAAGTATAAATAAGGATGGCATACACAAAAGGCAAGTTTTTCCTGAGTTCTATTTTTAGGGGACTGTTGAGCTGAGTCAGGGGATAACAGTGGCTGTATAATGATTCTTCACTATTTGGAAAATCGTTAGACAGTTCATATGGGTCATTAGGAAAAGGGTTTTGGTGAAAGAATATTGAATTAAATTAGTGAGATGAAATGACTGGATGTCTATACAATTCTCTTCATGGTAGTAGTATTCAACACACACTGCCTTTAAACCATCATGTGTCTTAACCAGGCCAAGTGGTGTGAGAACAAATGGACAGGAACTATAGTCTATGGTGGCTACACTCAGTTGGGACTTCAGGAAATATTGGGGACGGGGTAAATTTCTTGCCAAATCAGGTAAAATATGCTACAGATACTCATTGCTCATGGATACCAGTTTTCTCTTCTTCTTGAGTACAGACTTAAAACAAATATCCCAGTCTCCTTTGTAATTTACTGCAGTTCTACAAAATGTGAGTTGATGTATCATGTCTCACTTTTTTTTTTTTTTTTTTTGAGACAGAGTTTCACTTTGTCACCCAAAGTGAAGACTCGGAAAGCTGATTTTTCTTTTTAATCACTGTGCACCCTTCAGGTTAAACAATGTCAATTATAAAATGCATCATTATGGAAAATATTTTTTAATCAATCCAAATCCCCCAAACTCTTATGTTTACTACGTATAAAATATATATGGTGGATATAAAGTTCGTATGCAATTTAAAAAGTTGTAAGTATTAAATGACACATGAACTTCATGGCCACCCTGTATGTAAACTTCAATTATTTATCTGTTAATAAACATATTTCATACAGAAGTTAATTTAGAGAACTCCTAATCCTGCACTCGGTTCCTCTATGTAGAGACACAGCTGTACACTTTGGTTTGGAGAGTTTATTTGTTTAAAGTGATTTAAAAATTGTTCTGGGTGCAGTTCATATAACCTTGTGGTATAATCCCTGAGTCTATATGGCATTAAACATCCCTGGAGTTTCTACTTTAATGTGTAGCAATGATTATAAAGACAAAACATATAACGACTTATTTGAAGTCTATTATTCTATATGGTTACTTGTCCTTTATATTTAAATTTATAAAATGGTAAAACTGAGTGCAAACTTGAGGGGTATGATTTTTTTTTAACCATCAAATGTTAGGTTATACATAAAAGATTTTATTGATTTTGAATGATATATTAAAACTTAGGTGTTTTCTTTATTCTTAAATCAATTGTTTTATAACCAAAACCAATCAAGAAAACAATGATTGCTACATGACTCTTACTGGAAATCTCATGTAGAGGAATCATTCCAGGTGTCAAATACACAGGCAGATGACTGCAGTAGAGAATATTATTTCCCTTTGGATGCACTTTTTATTCTTTTATTCGTAAGATTCTACTACAACATTACTAGTGACAAGTAGCTAATACCTAGAACCCATACTCCATTGCAATAGATTGTATAAATAATAACATTCTACATTTGTGTGATTTATTTATATAATAAATAAATGAGTGACAGAGTGTGTGTGGCTGTAACACCACTATTGAAGAAGTAAATTCAAAAGCATGTTCGATTGAATACTGACTAGTATTGTCATTTTGAGATAGGGAGACTAATGTATATGCAGCTAAACAGTTATGGCCTAGCCTCCGGCTTGGCTATACTTCCAGTTATTATCAAATTTTAGTACTAAGGTAGAATTTGAGGAAGTAACCAATATTAATTGAGTCACCATTGCATAATCTTATTATTCAATTGCACAAAATAATCATATTTATAGATTAAAAACTCACCTGTGTCTTAGAGTAAAAGGAGTTTGCTTAGTCACTAGGCTTACCTTCAGCATAACTGGAATTGGAATTTCAGACTTTCTGCCTCCAAGAATTAACATGTTGTAGATTATATTAACGTCTCATAAATGGCACCTTGGAAACACAAGTTCTATATTCCTTCCACTCCACCGCGTATGATCTAAGCCATGTGGCTGATCACTTGGAATGAAATAGGTGTCCAGTGAATATTTTCTAAAAGTCGATAAACTAGGAGTCCAAAGGAATTGGCCAACAGGACATTACTCCTTTGTCTAGAAAAGAGTGTAATAGATGTCTGGTGATTTTATACCTAAACATTCCAAAAAATCATTTTCTTTGGAAAAGAATGTATTCAAGAATCTGGTACGTTGAGAAGCCTAATATTCCATAACAGCATCTGGACATAACTAGCTTTCTTCCCCTTCAATTTAGCCATTTCCCCAATAATTCTTAAAGTTTCTAAATCTTCCATTAATAAGGGATATAAAACTGACACCAAATTTACTGGAGGTCATTCTAATTGTGTGTATTTTGTAAATTTGGTAACCGACTTGAAAATTTTTCTCTATCCTTAAGCTCAATTCTGTATCTATTTCATAATGTATTTTATTTTGGACAACAAGAGCTTCATCCAAAACATCCTCCAAGGATATTAAAAAAAAAAAAACAAGGAAAAAAAAAACTAACAGTGCTAAAAGGCCTGGCCATCAATGCATACAGTTCAAATCATCAGTTGAATAATGTGTATTTGACTGTTGGAATTATATAAGAACATAATAGGAAAAAGAACAAGAATTTACCATGTACAGAGCAATCTGATATTCATTGAATCAAAAATAATTTTCTAATCTATCATTTGGTGATTCTAAATTCAATCTATAGTAGTATTTTTCTCTGTAAATATTGATTTGCTATGTGTGAAGATAGGTCTGATTTTAGAGCAGTAATGTCAGACATTGTGTTTTATGATAACATCTAGCAGCTTATGACCATGATTAAAAGAGAATTGAAAAGTTAACAAATATAAAATGGGGAGAGAAATGGAAAAAAAATGTGTCTATACGTGTGTGTCTGTGTGACTCCTGCTGACTGCCTAGCTACGATATTAGCTGTCAATCTCAGCACCCTTGTAGACCTGTGACATTCTTAGTCATGGCCAACTGACAACTAGTTCTTTTTTTTTTTTTTTTTTGAGAAAGATACAAAAACAGTCACCCATGAAATATTGCTTTTGCATAACAGCAAACAGCAAACACCAAATGCATGGCTCAAGCGAGTAAAATTCCACCCCCAACCAAATAGCGGGGAAA
>CAUYON010103940.1:0-44344 GCA_963573935.1 Arctocebus calabarensis
CAAACAAACAAACAAACAAACAAACAAACAAAACAAAAAAAGATGTGGACCAAAACTATCAGTCTCTAAAAGACTGGAAATTTGAAAAAACTTCTTTACCACAGAGAATTTCAGAAGCACAGTGATGAATATTATTTTACATAGAATTCTAATTATCCCACTAATGACTGAATAAATGAGATAATAACTGAATGAATTCAGAATTGTTACAACATTACAAATGCTCATCAATTGATCTGATTTAGAAAACAGCTTTATGATTTTTATTGAACTAAAAGACTAATGACACAGGTTTCTTTAAAAATAATCCTTTAGGTGGTGCCTTTGGCTCAGTGGGTGGGGTGCCAGCCCCCTATACCAAGGATGGCGGGTTCAAACCTGGCCCCGGCCAAACTGCAACAACAACAAAAAATAGCCGGGTGTTGTGGCGGGTGCCTATAGTCCCAGCTACTCAGGAGGCTGAGGCAAGAGAATTGCCTAAGCCCAGGAGTTGAAGGTTGCCGTGAGCTGTGACGCCATGGCACTCTACCAGGGGCGACAAAGTGAGACTCTGTCTCTAAAAAAATAAAATAAAATAAAAATAATCCTTTATCGATTCAACCAGTTACTAGGTTGTGCATTCACTAAATATTTATTACTTGCCTACCATATGTCTGATGAATAAGAGAAGCCCAATCCCTGGCCTTATGTGGTGATTAGGCAATTTACTATTACATGCATAGGTTTGCAACTTAGGGAGTATGAACTGCTCGGGGAGCACTAAGCATCACTGGATTTGGGAAACTAGAGGAGGCTCAAAGCCTAAAAATAAATAACTGTCAAATGAAAATAAGTCACTCCTTACAGAGTGTGACACAAACGTCCTTTGAGCGCTTATACGGTGCTTGCACTGTGTCATGTACTATTCTGTGTGTGTGGAGGGAGGATATATTTTCAAATAAAACAGATACAGGTCCCTCTATGTGGGGTTTAGGAGCTGGTACAAGGAAACCAATAAATGGGTAAGAGGATTTCTGATGTTGATGAGCTCCAGGGAGAAATAAAGCAGGGTGCTGTGGTGAGAGTGAGTGTGTGGGTGTGACTGTGCTGCAGAGATTCATCAGAGGAGCCCTGGTTTAGGAGGGGACATCTGAACTGAGACCTTTTAGGACACAAAGGAACAGCCGGGAATACGGGAGGGGAAGAGCAAGCAGAAACTACCAAGATGTTTCGGCAAGAATTGGTTGGCATTTTCACGGGCACAAATTGTCTTAGTCTGTTTTATGCTGTTATAATAGAGTAGCACAGACTGGGTGGTTTATCAGTGGAAGATGAAGGTGCCAGGAGGTTTGGTGTCTGGAAAGTGTGCAATCTCTGCTTCCGAGATGGTGTCTTGAATGCTGCATCCAGAGGGAAGCAACACTTTCTCCCTTGGCAGAAGAGTGAAAGAGCAAGCGAGAACCTGCTCCGGAAAGCCATTTCTTTAAAGGCACTAAGCCCACCGAAGAGGTCAGGGCCCTGATGGCCAATCATCTCTCAGAGGTCCCACCCACCTCCTAGTACTGTTACAGTGGCAATTACATTTCACCATGAGTTTTGGAGGGGAACATCATATTTATGGGTTCATTTTTGTCCCTAGAGAGCCCACATGACCAAAGTGGAGTGAGCAAGAAGGAGAGGGCAGGAGGCAAACATCATGGTTAAAAGCCAAGTGCAATAGAAGCCCGTGGAAAGATTATAAGCCACAGACCGACATGATCTGATTTACATTTTAAAATGACTACTCAGGTTCTGGTGGCTACAGAAGGACAGGGGTGAAGCCAGAGAGACCTGTGAGGGGCTGTGGCAGTGCTCCAGCCACGAGACAATGGCTGCTTGGGGGTGATGGCAGGGAGAGTGGAGAGAAGGGAAGGCTGCCAAGTCTTGTTGGTGGCTTGAATATGGAAGGTAGAGGAAGGACAGGGATCAAGAATGTCACCTGAACTTTTGTCTAGAGAGGCAGGGTGGTGCCAGTTTCCGAGATGGGGAGCTCTAGGGGAATTTGGTATAAGGATGAGGGTCAAGGGTTCCATCTGGGCTGTGCTGAATTTGGGATACCCACTAGACACCCAGAAGATGACTTTGTGAATTCAGGAGGTCAGAGCTGGACATAGAAATCTAGAATTACAAATGGTATGTAAATCCATGTAACTGCATGAGATCCCTTAGGGAGAAAGGGTAGATAGAGAAGAGGGCCAAGGCCTGAGCCAGCTCCAGACACATGCTGGTGTCTGGAGAGGCCAAGAAAAGGAGGAGGAAATTTGACTAAGTGGTTGAGAGCTATTGCAGTAGGTTCTCTCTGCTCAGTTTGTAGCCACAGCAAAGATTTTGTACCCTCATTATCCACAACTCTTCCACATGGATTGGTGATCGTAATGGGCACTCTGTACAGAGTCTCTCCGATCCCTTATGACTGTGTGTCCTGGGCTTTGGCTTCAGTGTTCTTTTGCTTCTAACTGCTGGTTCCTGTGTCTCTTTGTTTAGAGGGCTGTCCCCAAGCTTCTGAAGTCTCTTTACCCCCAGGCACTCCTGTTATGATCGACATTACAGGAATATGAGAACTAGACTCCCTTTTTGCAGATGTGGCAACTTTGAGGCATAACCTTCACTTCAGAGCTAATTCAGAGTGGAATCACACTGAAGCTACCCTCTGCAGAGCTTTTGTCTTAGATAGCACCCCTTGCCTGACCTCTCTTGGGAACAATTCCTTAGTACATTATCTGCCTCTGGGCATCTTGACTTAAGACCTGAACTGTCTCCCCCCCCACCCCCCACAATGTTGGATTATATTAAATATTTTAATACATTCCCAACTTCTCAAAGTATTTTTTTTTCCAAAATAGTTTCCATTATAACTGCCATTTAGTGGAAAGGATTTTATTTTTTATCCTAAAGGCAATTGTCTGTTTCTACTGATACCAGTGAATTTGTTTACTGTTTAATTAAGTGAAAGATTTCCAGAGAGTTGTCTTTATTCACTCTTCCAGCTCACAGAGTACATGTTAATCTCAAACTGGTAAAACTGTGAGATGATTATTTTCTATTCACACAGTCAGTCAATAAAATACAGGGATTAAGCAAGAAAATAAAACAAGATGTTTACCAGGATTTGATAATTATAAATGCGTTTTCCTTCTAGCAGAAGAACTTGTGAGCTTTTCCACATATTTCCATGTACTTATCATTGGGTCTTTCATTTCCTTCTTCTAAAACAGCCTGTAGCTATGGTTTGAGCAGGAATTTGAGACACATAGTAGGCCAGTGAGTCTGGGTAGAATTTTCTCTCTGTCCTTGTGATAAGTAAAATTAGATTCTATTTATTTTGACCAAATTTTTATTTTAGATTTTTGGGGGAATTTTAATATTTATATTATATATAAAATGCACTTGGGTCTTTTGGTTTTAAACATTAATTTAAGAATCCTCCATTGTTTGTACCTCCACCTGTTCTTCTTCCTTCCTTTTCTTCTTTCCTTCTTTCTTTCTTTTAGAGTAAAACTTATGCTGAATCAAATTTCTATCTGAGCACCTCATAAAACAGGTTTGGAAGTTCGTAAGTGGGTTTTTCTTTGTTGTGGTAGAAATCTGTGGTGCTTCTTTTACCTTTATCAGTTTTAATTCTGAGGCTAGGTATAGTAAAAGTTTAGTAATACTTGTGGAATGAAGGAATCCATGGCATTATCCCCTAGGTACAATACTAAACTATTGATACTGTTCCTTTTTTTGTTGTGCACCTGTGATCAGAGCCTTGGTCTCCAACTCTTAACTTCAGTTCTATCTACTGTTGGTCACCAATGACAACTATATTGGGAAAACCTTATTTAAATTCTTAGATAAACGCTCCTTGTGTATTTCATAAAACTAAATTTCACTAGACTCTTCTGCAGTGAAACACATGTTGGTACTTTCCTTTTGCCTCTAAATACCTCTAGAACACTTGGATTTTGACCATAGATTTCACAATCCATTAAGGCATGCAATCATAAGGCAATAATGCATACCTTTTCATGCCTGAACAATACATTGAAGTCAAACTGTGACATTGAAGCTCAGTTGAAAAATTATGCATCCATTTAAATTAAATTAATAACACACTTAATTTTATATTTGCTATGTAATTAAAAGTATAAGTATCTTCAATTTTCCTTTTCTATTCTGGAAACTAAAACAATTGAATTAGAAATTGTTAAAAAAAACCAAACCAATTATTCTTTGTCTATTGGTGAACTATCTTTTTTTTTTTTTTTGAGACAGAGCCTCAAGCTGTCACCCTGGGTAGAGTGCCGTGACGTCACAGCTCACAGCAACCTCCAGTTCCTGGGCTCAAGCAAGTCTCCTGCCTCTGCCTCCCAAGTAGCTGGGACCACAGGCACCCACCACAACGCCCGGCCATTTTTTGGTTGCAGCTGTCATTGTTGTTTGGCAGGCCTGGGCTGGACTCGAACCTGCCAGCTCAGGTGTACGTGGCTGGTGCCCTAGCCTGTTGAGCCACAGGTGCCGAGCTGTGAACTATCTTTTGAATGGAACTGGGAAGCAGTATTAAAATTAATCTTAGGAAGGGTGAATGTGATGGGTCTACAAAGCTTAATTGAGGAGATTGAAATGCCTATTGGCTGTATTTCCAGGTGGGCCAGCCTCACTGCCAGATGTTGGGTGAGCTCAGGAGCTGTGCAAGACTGGCCCATGTTTTCCAGAAGAGCTTAGACTAGAATCAACCCATGTAGGGTTTCAGATAGCAGCTCAAAAGCTTTAGGGATTCTGGAAATCCACCAGCATTTTGTATGTTCCCTCAACACTGAGAGTTTATTTGTGAGTGAGTGAGATTTTCTCTGAGAGTCTTTGGGAAATGATTCAGGGTGAGGGAGAAACCCTCTGAACTGGGAATCTTGTTGAGAAAGACAAGTGAGATGGCAAAAGCATCAGTTTGGCTTTAAGTATTTGATTTTATATATATAAAAAATTTCATATATATTTGGGTGTGTGTGTGTATGAAACTTAAAAGTAGGGCCACTTTTTCTGACATTTAGACCAATACTTACTTACATACTTACATACTTACTTACATACCTACTGGGGCAACAAGTCAGGATACTTGAAATCAAGGATGACCCAGAAAAAAATAGGCTTATGGGCTACTATAAAGTAAACCATAAATAAGTAGTAAATGGTATTCATATTAACACTTTTATTATTGTATTAGAAATACATGTTTGTTTTTGCAGGTTTAAATAGATGTTTTATGTGAATTTTGTACATATTAATTGAAAGTATTTTGGGGCATACAACCCAACTAAAATTTTCCCTCCTATTTACTTTGAAAGGAATGCAATGTTAATTCTGAGGCATTGATGTTCTACAATGCCTGATCAAGACAAAAAGGTGAAGATCACGGAGAAATCTACAGATAAAAAACAGCAAGGAATCGTTGCCAGGTAATCCCATACTGTATTTGCTAATTATTAACTTAGGCAGTAGCTACTGAACACATTTAATGGGTCTCTGAGAAACAGAGATGACCCCTGACAGCTGCTTAACAGTATTTACTGAAATATTTGATCATTTTTAGAGTTCTAAAGGAAATGTTTAGTGTTTATACTTTTCAGTCCATAAAAGTAGGCCTCCAAGTGGCAATGCCATCAGGGGGTAATGTGAACTTGTTTGCCAGGAGCCTTCTGTGGGTTCACATTGTGTTATTCTTTCTCCTAGGGACTATTCAGATCTTAAAAGACTTCGGTGCCTTTTGAACGTTCAGTCAAGCAAACAACAGGTAGTATTTTCAAAGAATGTTCTTGGGATATTAAAAGAGAAATCACTTGTTTTGAAGGGATCCGTTTAACATCTTTATGAACAACCTGTTTACTTTTCTTTGTTGTTTCACCCTTTTCTCTTTCTTCATCTGGATGTTTCTCTCGTGTCTGGCTCAGGCTCTGCCAAGGTTTGGCACCCACAGCCATCCTTTCAGTCTGGGCTCTGTTTTAGCTTATGCTTATCACCATGTGTTCCAATTAGCAAAGCTTTTCCTTTTCAGGAAACAGCATACTTTTTTATTGAATGCTGAACATTTAATTCTTCACAGCTTTAGGGGAATTGATTTTTCCAAAGAACCGTATTTCCTTCTTCTCCCCCAGCCCTGGTACCCGACCCCCTTGCTATAGAACCACTCTTGAGGCTTTCTGCCAATTATATACCTCACCAAAAAGTGGGGCCCAAAGAGTAAGTTTTGGCTATTTTTATAAGAGCATTTTAATATTTTTATTAGATAGAGAAGGAATGGTATCTCTGCTTGAATTTATCTCTCAACTTTTCTTTTTGGTTTTGTTTTTGTAAGACTTTGGAAAGTGAAAAGATTAGAGTCCATAAATAGAGGTTTGGGGAACAACATAGCAATGCTAATAATAATGATAAAGGAAACTTATTTATCCTTATCAACCAGTAAATGGCAGGGAAGGGACTTGAACCCTGGTGTTCTGGCTCCAAAGTCTGCTATATTGTACTTGTTTAATTAAATTTGTTTAAGAGCCCATGTGGTTAGTAATCCAGCTCTGATGATTTTGGTTATAGCAACCAAACCTACTAGAGAACTGTAATATTTTAATCTATTTATTTATACTGGAAACTGACTCTTCTTAGGATTTGATGGCATCTAAAGGGCAAAGAATGAGAGTTAATATTTAGGGAACACTTACTGTGTGCCTGGTGCATTACCTGCGTCATCCTGGTGAATTATTATAGCTCTCACTTTACAGATGAGGAAACTAGAGCGCAGAAAAATTAAGTGACTTTCTCAAGATCATACAGCCTGCTAATGGTAGAGTACGGTTCTGAACCTAGACAGTCTGTCTTTGTAATGTGTGCTTCTAACAATTCAGATAACTTTAAAATGACTTGGGAAATTAAAGTTCAAAAAACAGTTTGGGGCGCATTGACTTTGAGTAAACATGGCCTCAAAATATCTTTTTTCCCTGTGAGTCCCTTCTGCATTTGTGCTTCAGCTTTCCAGGAGCTCTTTTCTTTGTGTCTATCTATTTCAATAATCAGTCTTGCCATTGTCTATCTCCATAGTGCTAAATATTCTTCCTGTCTCCCTGCTCACATAAACTTTCATGAACAATTGTCCTAAACCAAGTCCATTCTTTCTTACAGAGGTAAGCAAGGTGTACCAGCCTACGGTGTTAGTTGTAGTTCCCATTCTTTCCCACTGTACTTCCTACAATGTAACCATAATATCAAAGACTTCCACTTGTTTATTTTACTGTTCTCTTCTCCCAAATTTCTTTCTTATAAAATCCTACTTATTTCCAAGAGCCATATCTAATGCCACCACCTGTACATATCTTCCTTTTCCTATGTGATCTCCCTCTTCCCAAGGATTTTTCTTTCAGGGCCGTAGTATTATTTCTTCCCTGTTTTGGAATCTCTTGTCTACATTTCTTATTTCCTGACAAGATCAGACATTTCCTAATGTCAACACCTATTTAACTTTTGCCTCTGGTTCATTGTATTCATGTATACTTGGTGAGTTCTTGCCTAATTTTTGCTAAACTGAATTATGATGTAAGAATTGGGTCACCATATGAATATGAATAACCTCCTGACTAGGAGGTTTTTAAATTTTCTGGCTTTTATTTTCCAACTTTGCAGTTTATGCTGACTATATCTATTTGTCCCCTTCCTACACCACATTTCCTTTCAACATCTGGCAGTCTTAAAATTAATTTAATGATTTTCTCCCCTTTAACCAACCTTAGAATTTGCAGTCTGTTATCTGACAGGTTCACATGGCATACCCTTTTGTAAAATATTGCACATGTACAAGAATGCATATTTGTAAAGCTTGAATTATTCAGAAAGTATGTCCTTAAGTAGATGAAGGTCCCAAGGTTCACAAAATTCATGCCTAATTTTGTTTATAAAACTTTCATGCATTTGTAACTTTGAATAATAAACATCATTCCTAGTACTCTATTCTCCTTTTGGTAAAATAATGTGGAGACACTGATAAAGAAGGAAGATAGTGAAGAAAATAACTCAAGAATTTATTTATACCTTGCTTGTTCCAGAAAGAACATAAGGAGCTTATAAAGATACAGAACGTATGACAAGTTATTGTAAATTAAAACCAGAGCCAAAAGTAAAAGAAAAACAAGGTTGGAAGCAAAGTAGAGTTGGGGTCAGGCCACATTGCTTAACAAAATATGCAAGTGGCCACACATTTGCCTCTGAAAATTTCAACAGGCAATTTGAATAGGGAAACCTGGAGTTAAGACCTACATACCTGAATTTCTGCTCTAACAGGATGTGGCCTGTTTTTTTTGCAAGTGAGCCGTCATGGCCAATTATGGGTTATAGAGGAAATCTACCTTGTGGGTTTAAGCAGAGAATACAGAGAACTAAGTGCCTTTCCTTTGAATCTGTAGTGAGCCAGGCCACTTCCCTCATTGTTCCATTGCGTTCCAGTATTCTACTTCTGCTCTTTCTCCTGATTGTATATTCTGGGCAGTTCTCTGTATCTTTGTTCACCACATTAGAGTCTGCTGTTCTATAGGACAGTCTCACAGTGTGACAGAACTGGGGATAGAGATACACGGAGGCAGAGAGGCCCCCATCAACCTAAGCAAGATTAGAATGATCATAACCTAGTGAAACCAAATTATTCCAGGAAAAGAATTGCTCTTGGATTGTTGTGGCAAAATGAAACCACATAGCTGATTGAAGACTTCACCAGAAGTTGCATAAATCTTGAAGCAATCTGTGTACGGCTGGAATTCAGATTTCCACCTCCTACATTTAGAGCTATAGGAAGCTAAGAAATTTGTTTGCAATTTAAAACAAAGTTGAAAGAAAGAAAAACAACAATTCATTAATTGCCTTGAAATAAAAGAGATTTTGGCAGATGCTATGGAAAGAGAATTTGAGGCATGGTGGTTCTTGTGCTCACAGAGCCCAGGTGTAGCACCAGTGATTAAGGTACAGGGCAAGACAGGATCCTAGGTGAATGGTGCATGCTGTAAGTGAATGGATTTTGAGGAGAAAAAGGAGGCAACTTTTAACTGAATGATAGGGAAGGAGATGGTGCTTGATTAATGGGGTGGTAGTTCTCCATCGGTGGAATTGATGGGGAATGCATTCTAAGTGAAGTGAGTAAAATAATTTAGTATCATCTTGAAATGACGAGCATTTAACTAAAATGGTGAAGAGACATTTCTATTTGAAGTAGTAGAAGAAGCTAAAGCTAGAAGACACCATGGGGTGTCTGAAGGCCCATCTAGTGACTTTGCGTCTGATCCCCAAACCAACAAAGAATGTCAGAATTTCCAAGCAGAAGTGACATGATCATGCTTTTCAGGAAGGCTCTGAATGATGCAGCCTTTCCTTTAATCTCAGCTCTCCCCTTTCCACTGCTATTGTTCAAGCTACACAGATACTGTCCAGGTTCCAGAGCATATGCTGCTCTTCTCTGACTTCCAGGAGACTCTTGACACTCAAGTCCATGACCTGCTCTGTCTCTCCTTTACTTTCCACTACAAAAAACACTTGTTTACTAATTTTGCAGCCTGTTTCTCATGCTTGCTTCCTGACTGCAGCACCTTTCTCCCCATTATAGGACTGTAAAGTCCTTGAAGTCAGAGGCCATGACAGATGGGCTAAAAGTATGAACCCAGTTGGAGATGGTTTACCAGATGAATTAGTTGAGCAAGGAGATGAGATAAAATGAGCATTCTTTCCATATCTTCGTATTTGAATCTCTACTATATGCCAGGCTTTGTGAGAGGTGTAAAGAACACGGTGATAGATAGATGTAGTGCTGTCCTCACGATGCTCAAATTCAAGGGAAAAAGGCTGTTGTATAAAGTAGACATTGTACTAGACTGTGATAGGTTTGGTAAGAGAAGTAAGCATGATAACTGCCACCAGGGAGGGAGTGAACAGCTCTACCCTGGAAGGCTTGGGCAGGTGCTCCCTAGAAGGATGTTTGAGCTGATCCCTGGTATGTGCCCAGGTTTGGAGAGGTTAGATACATAGTTTCCAAGGAATTGTGGCTCCAGGAGAAAAGGCTTTAAGTTTTAAACCAGTTTCTGAACTTACATGCTTTTATGTGAAGATGGCTGGTTGCTTCAAGAGTCCTACTTAGTTCTTGGTCTTTGCAACTGTAGATGCAAGACCATCTTATCCATTGAGTCTTCATAAGTTAATTTCCAATACCAGCTGCCTGCTGTCTCTACAGAGGGAATGGCTATAAGTTGCAGCTTCCCACACTTCCCCCTTGTGTGTCCCGGGCTTACTTTCTCTGTGCTGGCTATCTCGTCTCTTGCAAACGGTATTCTGGGAGTTGTGCTAATGGCAAGGGGATTGAAATCCCTTGGGTCTGGAAAAGTCACTTCCTGTTTGCTGTGTATCATGACATTTCATATATAACACAGAAAAGCTTGCTTGTCCTGTGACTTTATGTTTAATATCATTTGGGTTATCAGTTCATGTTTGGTAATCACCTATTTATAATAATCCATTTTATTCATTTAACAAGTTTATCTGAAGATTAAAAGAGTATTTATGAAGCACTTATAACTATGCCAAGCATATGATAAGTACTTTATAAATAGTAGCTCATTTAATTTTTATAACTCTTGAGTTACATTATCATTACTATTTTCATTTTAATAATGTAGAAACTGGTGCATGGAGAGATTAAGTACATTTTCCAAGACTATGCAGCTAGCTAATGGTTGATTTGAACCCATGGAATCTGACCATGGAATTTGTTTTGTTTTGTTTTCTTTTTTTTTGAGACAGAGTTTTACTATGTTGCCCTCGGTAGAGTGCCATGGCATCACAGCTCACAGCAACCTCAAACTCTTGGGCTTAAGAGATGCTCTTGCCTCAAATAGCTGGGACTACAGGCACTTGCCATAATGACCAGCTATTTTTTTGCTGCAGTTGTTTAGCTGGCCCAGGCCGGGTTTGAACCTGCCTCCCTTGGTGCATGTGGCTGGTGCCATAACCACTGTGCTATGGGCACCGAGCCTATTTTCTTAATACTAAGCATTGTTGGCTAAGTGCATATATCTTATTGTCTTATGATGGTTGTAGACTGGCTGACTGAGTAGATATTAAATGGAATAAGAAAAACACAACATATTATAGCTTTATTTGATAATTATAAAGAATGAAATAATTTACTGAAGATGAATCTTTTTGTTATATTATGCTTTACTTATCTATTATAATTTAGCTAATTATGGAACACCTCATGCTCAAATTTACTATGATACTAGAACAAATCTCAGGGTTATCCCATTTGTAGCTAAATGTAGCTAAGTGAAACTACTTGAAAACTGATAACTTGATTGTGATATGAATAATTAACTAGTTTATGTTGCAAATGGACACATGGTTAAGTTGTTGTAGTTAAATTTTTACTTATGATGAATTCTATAATAGATTTTAATGTCTTTCATAACTGTGATTGAATAATCAAGATGTTCAGACTGATTAAAAGTGATAAAATCTTTATTGTTACCTGGCAAGCAGTATGTATACTTGGAAAATGCTGAAGAAGGAATGAATGCCTGATGACTCATCCTCAATTTGGATGTGCCACTCTATACCAAAGTGTTCTACCTGGATTCAGGAACTCTTTAGTCTGGTTGCATATTTGAATCACATGAGAAGCTTCAAAAACTCCTGATGCCCAAGCCTCACTGTAGCTCTATATCCCCGGCACTATTTTAGATGCTAGGGAAACAGCATTTAGCAAAAACTAGGGAATTTCCTATGTCTGTCGAGGTAACATTATAATCAAGGGAAAATGAAAATACATAAATCACTGTAAGATATAATGAGTAATATTATAAGCTATGAAGAAAAAAAAATCCAACAAGAGATAGAGTAAATGTTTAGATGAAAGATATTTAAATCTCAGAGAACCCTTACTTGTGACATGACTATCATCTTTCTTGGCCTGGAGTAAAGACTTGTCCTCTTCATCCTTTCCTCTCCCTCCCCACATCTTGTTGCTTTCTTTATCCTGTGCTGAGTTGTGACCCTCATGGACTCTGTGCTTCTGTTTCTGTAGCTTCCAGCCATTAACTTCGATAGTGCCCAAAATAGCATGACGAAGTCTGAGCCCGCCATCAAGGTGGGTGGATACAGAGCTCGAGGTCAGTGGCATGAGTCTACGGAAGCTGTTGAACTTGAAAATTTTAGGTAAGAAATCTAGTATCTCCGTTGCCTTCAGCAACCTATTCCAGTTGGTCTAGAGTTATATTTAAGTTTATCATAGGAGCTAGAATTAAAAATATGTTTCAAAGTTTACCGTGGAAATTCTTAATATTTATTAGTTAGTGCTTAAACCATTCCCAGAAAAAATGTAAGTAACAAGCTTATTGGCTTACAGGTGGAACTGACCTGGGAGTTACAGACACTGTGCTGACACATAATCTGGCATTTGCTCAATGAGGAAGTGGTTCCAGATTATTGACCTGGCAAGGCAGATTCTGATCTTTGTCTTAGCTTTGGGTCTGTCTGGATGTTGCCAGTAATGAGAAGGCTGTTGCTGTGAACAGATGTGGTGGTTAAAGAATGTGGTTGTCAAAACAACTGAGGTTTTAAGTTGAAGGGATAGCAACTCACCTTTAAAGATGAAAGTATAGGCCGTTGTTTATCTCTGTTGCCATGTAGACCTTCTAGAAGTTGCACATTCCCAGGGGCCATTCCCCTTTCAGAAGCTGGTTCTCTCAGTTTTACAATGTGCTCAGGTCACTTGGCACTAAGTATCATGTAAATAATGAATGGCATGAAATATGAATATAAGCATTTGAGATGATCATTTGTTTGTTTGGCCTAGATTTTATTTCCCTGTCATTATCACAATGAATTTAATAGTCTAGAAAAGCCACATGACATTACATGGGTTCAAATTTCAAAAATACATTTTTCAGTGATGAACACTTAATACTTTAAAAATTGTCATATATTCAGTTTACCAGTATCCAAGTAGAGAAATCACTATAGGCCAGGCTTGGTGGCTCCCACTTCTAGCTCTCTGGGAGGCTGTAGCAGGCAGATTGCTTGAGCTGAAGAGTTTGAGAACAGCCTGAGTAAGAGCAAGACCCTGTCTCTACTAAAAATAGAAAAACTAGCTGGGCATCAGGTGGACACCTATAGTCCCAGCTACTTGGGAGGCTGAGGCAGATTGCTTGAGCCCAGGACTTTGAGGTTGCAGTGAGCTACGATGACACCCCTGCACCTGGCGAGGGAAGGTATGTGCCATCTCATGGCATCTGAACGAGTGTGAAGGCATAAGGTTACAGAACTTGCCTTTGAGGTAGTATATTCATGTACTTCCATTTTATTTGGCCTACATCTCAAAATTAATTTATTAAATTATGCACAAAATATTATACTATAAATTCATAGCAATGTAACCCTTTTGTTTATTATTTCTTCCCTTCTCTAAGTTTTAAAGTGGAATTTTTAGGACTTTCTTTTAAAACTCTTCAATGAGCTATATTATCAGTAAACTCAAGCTGAAGCTGGAATATCTCAAAACTTTGCTAAAAACACACAACCTGCTTACATAACATATAAAACAACTAACCGGTCAACACAGCTGAAAGAGTGTAGACTGTGTTTAATAAATCCCCATTATCCATGAATTACATCTGACAACTAAGCTGATGTTGATAGCTTGGTCAGAGGTAACATGTGTTTGGAAAAGGTGAAGGGAGGGAATTCTTCTATTCCTGTTCACCCAACTTTCTAAATAATGTGCCCCAACAATCTTTATCTCCATAAACTCTTTTCTTCCCTCTGACTGATTTCAATAGCTAAGAGTTTGTAGGGAATAAATTTAATAATATGATAAAAGGAAATATATATGCTTGGCTACTATTTGTATTGTTAATTTATAATTGGATTTCTAGTTCCTATTTTGACAGTTGATAATTGCCTTTTGTACAATGTTAAACCCCAGACTCCTTCAATCTTTATCTGAATATAGATGGTCTTTGACGGCACTGGTAACTTTGGCACAGCCTAGATAATTTTAATTATAAAATGGTTTCTGTTTGTTTTATCTCAGTATAAACTACAAGAATGAGAGAAATTTCAGCAAACATCCACAGCATAAACTCTTTCAGGAGATCTTTACAGCCTTGGTGAAAAATAGACTCATATGCAGGTAAGCTTTTCTTTGGAAAGATGAACATTAATGGCATGTTTCATACATCTTGTCTCTAGGACATAATTTAAAGTAGTTTGCAAAATTGAGTATGATATAATTAAAGGATAAAAATCAAGCAAAGACCATTTAAAAGGAAGTAAATCAGTAGGCATTGTAGATGATCTCATTAAAATCATTCTGAGTAGGTGCTGAATTTTATGATAGATGAGGTAAAATGGGAAAACACTCAAGTTATAGTGTTTTTTTTATTTTGACTATTCAAGAGGAGTTTATCATACAGGTCCTTGTGAAAGGAACATTGGGTAATACCTTGGACAAAATCTTCAGAGTTTTTGCAGTCGATGTAATAACTGATTAAATGGGCTTTCCCAGTCTTGACCTTGAGAAGAGAGAGGATGAGTGTGTAACATCCAGTCACAGCCTCATAAACATGTTTCTTCTCAAGACCAAATCAGATGTTCCTTCCTCAGATCTGTCTTAATATAAGTGCAGTGTTGGGACTGCAGGACAAGGATCAGTTAACAAGTCCTTTAGATTCTCTTTTATGAATATCAAGCATTTTCAGTGAGCTGTGACTGGTGCTGGATTGCAGTCATGGTTGAATTTTCTATTCATTCTGTACTGGTTTGTCTGAGATCTGGGTATGCGGCTGGCACATGTGAAGGAGGTTCCCAATATTCTCTCTGCCTTTTACTCTTCCCAGGAGGCCCAAACTTTCTTCCCACATGCATCAGCTGAGAAGATGCCTAAAAAGAACCTTAAATCTTCCTTATCACTTTGAGACTCAATTGAGATATCCTAATTCTGCCCCAGTGAGAATAGGAAATTCAATATTTAATGCCTTGATCAAAATTAAACTCTGACTTGGCCCAATGCAATACCTCATTTTAAGTAGAACTACAATCTGATGGGTCCTCCATGATGAATTTGCTACTAAATGCTTGCCTAAGTGGTGACCTAATGACTCCATCTTTTGGATCAAGCCATTAGTATTGCCAATTTAAGTACCAGTGAGTGACTGACAATACAGTGATTTAGTTCAAAACAATATAGGATGGGGACTGTATCTGTCATGTTTTTGTACTTAATTTAGGCATAAGAGTCTTAGACTAGCCCAGGTAATACAAGATGCCCAAAATCTTTACCAAGGTTATATAATTGGGTCATGATTAGTTCTTGATGATAACTCAAAGCTTGTTCAAAGATTAATGAACACTGACCAAAGGAACCTGAGTAGTCTTTAACTATTTTCCTCTTGAGCTTGTAGAAAAATGATGAGTAGCAGAATGTGTGAAATGGGATTAGGAAGTAAAGTTCTTTAATTTTTCTTATGACAACTAACATCTTCAAGGGATGTCTAATAAATAGACTATGTGTTGGGTAGGTACTTTGAGGAAGCCACTACATGCAGAAATTGTTAGGGAGAATAATTGGGCAAGAGTTGGCATCCATCAGTTGAAAAGACCTTAAAAAATAGGACCTTAAGAGATATTTTTTTTAGGGCCTTTTCAAATTCCTAGTGATTAATGGAACTTCTTAGATCAGATGGAGTTACTGACTTTTAACACGAGCAGTCCTTAGGACTCTTCAAACTAGGAAGAAAAGATGGTAGATCTCTTTGCTTTCACAGCACAAGAAGGAATTTAGGAATGCTGAACATCAAGAATGCTTTTGTGTCATCCTGTGGCTGCTGACAGATTGTTATGTTCAGTTCTATTCTAAAAGCAGGGTTGGGTAAAAGATGGCTTAAGTACAAAGGTCTTCCATTATGCCTTACCCCACATAACCTTGCTAAGGTGGCCAGGACAAGATTTTTTTTCCTCTCTCTTCTGACTTTAGATTAATAGAAGAATTGCATATGAGGGGTTTTTCTTCTTTTCTTTTTTTCCATTTCTTTTTTCTTTCTTTTCCTTTTCCTTTTATTTATTTATTGTTTTCCTGCCCTGGGTGGAGTGTGGTAGCATCAGCCTAGCTCACAGCAACCTCAAACTCCTGGGCTCAAGTGATCCTTCTGCATTGGCCTCTGGCGTAGCTGGGACTACAGATGTATGCTGCCAAACCTAGCTGATTTTTCTGTTTTTTTGTAGAGATGGGGGTCTCAATTTTGCTAAGCTTGGCCTTGAACTCCTGAGCTCAAGTGATCCTCCTGATCCTTCTGCCACCTCTTCCCAGGGTGCGAGAATCATAGGTGTAAGCCACCACGCACAGCCCTCAGGGCCTTTTCTGATATGACTTTCCTCCTCTTTCTTTGCAAACATCAGATTTAACACTGGATAGAAAGCTTAGATTCAGTTTCATAAACAAACTGCTGAGCTTCTGCTAAGTTTAAGGAAGGGAAGAAACAAATGGTGGAGAAGGAAGGGTGGGCGAAAATACAAAAATGAGTAGGACATGTGGCCTCTTTCTTCCTGGGACTCAAAGTCTACTCTGACCAGAAAAACAATTATTCGCTATCCCAACATAAGGGAAAACTTGGTAAATGTATACAATTTATATTGAAACAACTAAAGGCTGCATGAGATCAGGGTTGGGGGAGTATTTTGGCCCTTGGTTCAATTCTGGTTGAAGACGAGATTGGACATTTTCAGGGTGTTATGCCACTTAGTTTCACATGGATAACATGACTGAAAGAGCATTTAGTCTTATCAGTGAAGCTTTACCCCCTTTAACCACTCCCTAAAGAGAGGGCTTCAAGTCAGCCCCATAAAATGGATATAGGCGAAGTTTCCCAAAGTCTCCTGTTTGTGTCTTTATGTACTTAAAATCTTCTAAAGCTAGTTCTTAGCTGGTTTCACAAAGTCCTTTGAGATCTTCCTTCTCTGCTCATCTCTTGATCTGTGATTCCAGTATATCTTCTGGGCTCACCTAGGTCAGGGTGAAATTTCCATCCTTTGAAAATTACTCTTTTTCTCAACTCTTCTCTGTCTGAAGCACCCTGTCCCCGCTTCTTTGCAGCCGTTTTATGCCAATTTTTTACACAGAAAAATGAAAATTTACCTATTATATCACCTGTTGAAATAGTTACATTAATTCTTGTTATATTTCCGCTAATCTTTTAAAAACGTTGCAAGTTTTTTCTACTTATTTGATAAATTATTATGCACATATAAATCTATATTCTGCTTTAATCAGAGTAGAGTTTTTAAAGGAGCTAGATTATTGGCTGAGAATGGATCTTGTCTTTTTGTCTCACTTTTAGTCTAAGCTTGACAACCTTGAATGTAGACATGATGTGTAATCCTTAAGAACCTAGACTTTCATACAGTCCTTAAGTAAATAATGATTCCTCTTCTAACTTGCAACAAATACCTATTTCTTATATTTTTACTTCCGATGAAATGTTATTTATGGTTAATCTCACACTTAAAATGTGTACACACACACACACATATACAGTTGCCTTCGGTATCCCAGGTTCTGAATTCAACTACAGATTGAAAATATTAAAAAAAAACAAAACCACAATAATAAAAAATAATACAAATGAAAACCAATATAGTATAACAACAATTTACATAGCATTTACCTTATATTAGGTGTTATAAATAATAATCTGGAATGATATAAAGTATATGGTAGGAGGTGTTTTGGGTATATGCAAATATATATACTGTACCATTTTATATAAGAACTTTAGCATCCTCTGGGTTTTTTTTTTTTTTTTTTTTTGGTAGAGACAGAGTCTTGCTTTATCACCCTTGGTAGAGTGCCGTGGCATCACACAGCTCACAGCAACCTCCAACTCCTGGGCTTAGGTGATTCTCTTGCCTCAGCCTCCCGAGTAGCTGAGACTACAGGCGCCCGCCACAACGCCTGACTATTTTTCTGTTTTGCAGTTTGGCTGAGGCCAGGTTTGAACCCGCCACCTTTGGTATATGGGGCCCGGCACCCTACTCAATGAGCCACAGGCGCTGCCCCACCTCTGGTTTTGATATCTGGGAGTGAGGGGTCCTGGAACCAATCTTCCACCAATACCGACGGACAATATCTGCACAAAATGTTACAAAATTATAGAAATGTCATGGACCCTGAAGAAAATCTTGTTCAGCCCTCATTTGATAGATATAGAAGCTGAGAAGTTTGGTCCAAAGTCTTGAAGCAAAGTTGAGCCCACACTCCTGAGGTGAAGTCTTAGTGAATATCGTTTTCTCCTATGCATTGCCGATTTCCTGGTTCTTTACTAATCAAGCCACATTTAAAATTTGTTCTGAGGTTAATACCAGGGAAATTTGGTAATTATGTTCTCTATTTAGTGCCATTTACTACTGCTTCTTAGGAAACTCATCCTCTTGGATATCTTAGGCAAGAAATGAAAATGTTCCCATCTTTTCAGGAAAGACATGATGGTTCTTTGGGCACAAGTAATCATCACAAGCAATTTTAAACTTGGCCAGATCAGTAAATGACAGTTTCTCATCAGTGCACGAGCTTCTGAGAGCCAAGGAATAAGTGACAGTCTTATTCTAGAAACCACATTTCTACAGCTAAAAATCAACCAACTGGCTGGGTACGGTGGCTCACATGTAATTCCAGAACTTTGGGAGGCTCAGGCAAGAGGATAGCTTGAAATCAGGAGTTCAAGACCAGACTGGGCAACAAGTATAGTAAGACCACCCAGCTCTGTGAAAAATAGAGAAGTTAGCTGGGCATGGTGTTGTGTGCCTCCTACTTGGGAGGATGAGTCAGGAGGATTGCTTGAGCTGCCCAGGAGTTTGAGGTTGCAGTGAGCTGTGATTGGCTACTATACTCCAGCCTGGACAAAAGAGGAGACCTTGTTTCTAAAAAACAAAAAAAAACAGCTAATGCACAGCAAACACTCTTGTGAAAACCTGCCCATCCCTCCATTCCCCTGTTAATTTTGCTCCAAGAGACTGGACCTTATAAGTATAACTCTTCTTTGCTATAAATTCATCTTTAGTTTCACATACTGATTGGTGGACTCTTCCTTCCTTGGGCATCTCAAAGTTAAAATGCCTAAAACATTTTTTAGGCTTTTTGATTTTTCTCACTAAACCTGTGAGAAAACTTCAGCTTCACCCTCTCCCGTCTAGAAGTCGAAGCTGCCAGCACCTGTCACTTGGCTAATCGTGCTCCTGCCTTTGATGCTTGGGTCTCTGTGCTCTGTTTTCAGCACTGCATCCACAGGATCTTTCCAAAGTCTCAGTCAGATCACAGATCATGTCAACCCTGTGCCCAGAGCCTTACAGTCACTTTACAGAATAAAAGTTTGAAGTCCCTGTTCCTATTCTGAAAGGCACTGCAACTCTGGCTCTTGCTGTCTCACTGACCTTAACTCCCAGTGCTCTATCTTAGCTCCTCTGCTCCAGCCCCAGGGGCTTCCTTGCTATTCTTCGCACAGACCACAGTGCTTCTGCCTCAGGGACTATGTTCTTCACTATTCTGCTATTCTGACCTAGACACTCTGGTGCTAATCTTACCAGAGAACCCTTTCTGACTATCCTAAAATAGCAACCCAAGAACCCAGTAAATCCTTAACCTTGATTGTTCTTTACTAGCCATCACCTATATACATTTTTATTTGTGCTTGTTATCAGAATATAAGCTTCATGAGGGCAAATGCATGGTTTTGTCCTCTGCTCTGCTCCTGGCTTGTAACAGTGCTTGGCTGATAGTAGGTGATAAGTAACTCTGAAAGCACTCTGACATTTTCATCAGATACCTATAAGAAAGACCTAGGAGGAAGTCATTTCTACTCAGTCTTCTCATTTTAGGGGCTAGCAGGAGCCACGGGATGGACTTCAGATTAGGTCCACATTCTGTGCTAGGATTAGTGGAAGATATAGGGAAAAAGCAAAGACCAGTGAAACAAGTCAGTAAGGACTTCAGATTAGGTCCACATTCTGTGCTAGGATTAGTGGAAGATATAGGGAAAAAACAAAGAACAGTGAAACAAGTCAGTAAGGATTCCTTAAATAATCATCTACAATGAACTTCTTCAGGCATATTCTTTTTTTTTAAGTTTTGTGTATCTACTTTGATATGAATGTTACTTTTTCAGTTATCAAAAAAAATAGGACTTTATCTTTTGCATTTGGGGTAATTTTTATTGTGAAACAGGCTTGAATTTCTCTGCTTAAGTTAAAGGTGACAGTTTTTTCTTCTAATACTCTCTTTTCCTCTTTCTTTCTTTTCTTTTTTTTTTGGTTAATGGAAACAGAAGTGCAGCCTAGAAAGGGCTGCTCATTCCTGGTGAGAGACAGAGAGAAGCATGTAACAAATGGGGGCTGAGTTGGGACCGCTGACATTTACCGTGTGGATTCTATTACCTGCACGGATTGAATTAACCCCATTCCCTTGGGGCCCTTGCTTATCTTGGTAGCTGCTGCTTTATTATACAATACCACAGCTTTGCGACTGACTTTTAATTGGTACTGTTCATATCATATAATGGTTTCTTCCACTGTGCAAGAAGTTGAAACCCAGATTGTCTTTTCTTCTTTTTCTTTGCCACTAGTGCCTTTTCCCTTCTCTTTTTATATTGGTAGCAGAAAGCACTTGATGCTGACAGCAAAATGGCAGGTTGTCATGTACAAAGGCCGTGGGAGCTGATCACACTGCCATGTATTAATAGTCCTGTGAAAGCAGTGGCATAAGTTCAGTCACAAGAGGGGATAAATATTTGCCTGCTCATGAATTTGCTTCTGTGTGGCTGCTATATTGAGACATAGCCTCCAGGGAAACACAATCTTGGCAGGCAAGTTTTTCAGGGCTGCCTCAAAGGACCCCAATGCCACTGTGCTGAATGCTCCTGTTCCCATATTAAGTATGTTCTCAGAATCACCTTCTCTTTCCCCTTGTGTAGGAGGAGGGGAGGAGTGGTAGGGGCACTGGTCTGGGAGGCGGTCATCCAGACCTCTGTTACTTATGAGCAGCCTTGGGCCAGTCATGTAGCACCTCCAGGCCACAGTTGCTGGATCAATAACGTAAAGGCACCTATCTTTACAATACATCAGTATTATTCTCGGTAATTCTCGGGTTACACTAAGCTGTGTGTTCCTTGTCCCCTAACTCTTGGCAAACAGAAGTATATATTGTCTTACAGAGCATACAATTCCCCTTGAATACCAGAACTCCGTCCCTTGTGCCACGTCCTTGTGGGGGGTTAAGGGATGGGAGCCAGGAGGGAACAACTGCTCTTTCCAAGGGCAGTGTGAAGAGAGGAGAAGCAGAGGACTCAGACACCAGGAATTCTATTTACATTTACAACAGCAGAGACCAGAATCATGTAGAAATATTAATAGCTTTGGGCTTTAGTCCCTTGCAAAACGAAACAAAAAAATGCTATTTATTTGAAATAGAACTTTCAACTTTGAGACTTTTCTGGAACTCTTTATTTATTACACTCCTTTATTGGTTAAAAAAAAATCTATTCTGGAACTGGTCTTTTTTCCTTGGGGGGTGGGGAGGAGATAGAAAAAAGCTTTTCAGATTTATCTTAATATGAAAAAAACATTGGAAAAGTCATGAACTTTCTTCATGAAGATTGTATACAGCAAATAAGAAAAATACCAAGCATATAAATATTTGTAGCATGAATCATCTCTTAAAATATCCCATGGCTTTTCCCCTTAAATAATTAAAAGTAATCAGCATTCAACATCGTTAGGTTGCTAGCAGCTGTTGCAACCTGATCATCGTTTCTGTGAGAGCTTTGGGATGTAGTATCTGAGCACTAGGGTTCAGGCCGCTTGCTATCTTTAGCTAACCCCAGCACCTGAAGGGGAAACTTGTCATGTGCCCTTTCTCTAGTTATAAAGATTAAAGATATCTGGCTGTATTAGGAGCTTTAGAATAACCACAATTTCATAAGTGTTCTCATAAATAATTGTTTTGAATTTGAAATGTATTTCAAATTTTCTGTATTTTTTCCCAACGAGAGTATTTATGATCTGAAATCAAGATGAATCATAGCATGGTTACCAGTGTGGCCTTGGATAATTCTGCTTGGCTGGCAGTTCTGGGATTGGTTGAGCCCTAACTCTTAGAAGAAACTGGGTTTCACCCCTATGGCAAAGGGATCAATGACAAGGTGCTTGGACCAGAAGACTGGCTATAGTGTTGAGGACAACCCTGGCAGGCACTTCTTGCCAGGAGGATTGGCGATGACCGGAAGAATGAATCTCAGTTAGTGATGCTCTTGGGACATCTTACTCAACATTTCTCTGCAGAGTCAGGCCTCTGTTGGGGGCTCTCATCTATAAGAAACATTCAGACATCCTTGAGAATATAAGGCTATGAGAAAGCATATTTATCAACCTCCTTCCCATGAGATAATTCTTTACAGATGGAAAGAATGTCAAGTGGCTTAGAGTGGAGTATAAGTGGGCTAGGTGGGGGATAGCACGCCCAGTGGCAGTGACTACAGATGTTCATCCTGCCTTCCAAAGAGATGGGTCTTGTGTACTCAGGTTTGAGACGTGCAGCTTTGGGGAAAAGAATTAAATTTCAAAGGACCAGAGAAGAGGCAAAGCTGAATTCTACCATCAGAGAACAAGGATCAATCTGGGACAAGGGAGGCCATGGGTAGCTTGGGTCCATAGTTTAAGTAATTCTTCCACTTGACCAGGGGAAGATTTTTAATGAATGCTTTACTGAATACACAACCAGCTTAGATGTGTAGGTGGGAGAGGGTGGGAAAAATTAGGCAGACTCTAGTCTAAAATAGCTTTCCTTACCTTCCTCAGTTTTTCTTGGCTAAGTATGAAATAGGAGATAATTTATGTTTCACTCTTTTGCTAAATGCACATCAAACATCACTAGCTTGGAGGGTAGTGTGAGACAAGTGTCATCTGGCTGGGACTGCCTTCTGTGGGTGCATCTGGGACTGTCTTCTGAGAGCGATGCCAGGCTGCACCCACATAGCAAGTTCAGTGCATAACAGTGCTCAGCCTGCCTTCCTCACCCCAGGAGTATGGTCAGCATTGTGCTGGCCACCCCTTCACCACAACATGCACGATGGCCTGGTCAGAGCAACTGCAGGAGCCTGATCTCATGTCACATCAGAACACATCTTTCAGTTCTCTTTAAGGTTCCAGTCCGGAAAAGCGACAGAAAGCTGCCATAGGGACCACTTTAGGCATTGGCTTTGGCCCAGCCATTTTATGGGGGAGTGAGCAAGGAGCAGCAGAAAGAGATGAGGCCAGAGGTATAATGTGGGGCCATCTTCCATGGGGCCTGTGGACCATGGTGTGAAGTTTGGCTTGATTCTGAGTGAGGTGGGGTATTGGAGGGTTTAGGCTGAGGAATGGCATGAATTGATTTGTGTTTGTAAAAGACCCTCTTGGAAGGTGAGAGAGAGCAAAGATGGAAGCCAGGGTGTCAGATAGGAGGCTTTTGTAAAAGCTCCACCAAAGGATGATGGCTGCTTAAACCAGGATAGTGGTGAAGGAAGTACTGAGAAGTGGTAAGACTGTGGAGATAGCAATTTGAAAGGTAGAGCTGACAGAATTTGCTGGGGGAATTGGACAAAGGATATGAGGGAAATATAAAAGGCAAGAATCCTGCCAAGGGTTTTGGTCTCGTGGCTGGAAGGCTGGTAGTGTCTGGCTTGTGGGGAAGCTCAGACAGTCAGTTTCAGACGGGCTAGTCATCAAACTGAGATTCAGTTTGGGCTCTGTTACTCCCACTCCTTGACAACAAGTGTCTTCAATAAGTGATGTGAAATGCACGTTGTATCCTGCACACTCTGTGGCCCATGTGGTGACACTGGGAGAAACTAGAAAGCTATAACATTGTGACTGTATTTACTACCAGCTCTAACTAGACAGAGCACAGATAAATGACGAGATACAAATTGTTCACTGTGGCCCATGTGGGTCAGGAAGGGATGATGGGTATCACCAAAGAGCATAGATTATCCCCACTTTGTCTTCTTACTTCTGAACTAACCTCAGTGTCCCGCTTAATAAAGCATGTAAATGGAAGGATTCTGTGTTGACTTCTGTGTTCCCTTAGGATTAAATCCATTAAGTGAGAGGTACCTGAAGTGAGACTCTGCTTACCTTTAACAATACTGGTTTACATCAGAGAATTGGTTAATCAATGCATATTTGAGTAGATCGATCGTGGGTGCCTGGACGTGTAATCTCTGATTTGGGGCATTGTCCAGTTCCTTCAACAACACAGTAAAATGGGAGATTGTCCTTATTTTAAAGACCTTTGGAAGGATACAACTAAATCATTTTTTGCTAAAGAAATATAATTTAAAAGCCTCTCACAATGCACATCAGTGGATACTTATATCATTTGATGGCAACAAAGTGATAAATAGTTCTTCAGAAATCTGCCAGTGGTGTTTTGAATATTGAATGTAGTGAATGTTTGAAGCAAAAATCCAGATTTTTTTTCCTCCTCCAAACAGGCTCCTGGTTTCAATATTACCTCTGTGCTTGCCTTTTAGTAAGTGCCCTTCAGTTTCTGTCACATTATAATTCCTCCAGGGACTGTGTCTTTGATTTCAAAGGGTTCTGCGTAGTCTCAGCACAGAGTTGTAGGATGATGTTGGTGCTGTGCCCAGAACCCTCAGATCCTGCCCTGTTGGTTTTGGCAATTTCCTGTCCAACAGCACCTCTCCAACGTCAGGCTCCTTGAGTCTCCTTTGCCTGAAAGCTCAGAGAGCCTGTGGGAGCGCCTGGAAATTTGTACCCTCAGTTCCTCCTGCACCTCTCAGCCAATGGCAATAGTTGTGATTGAGTGACAGCCCAATGCCCTTGTCTCCATTGGGACAACTCTTAGTAGGAACTAATGTTCCAGAGCCCCAGTGCAGAGTCAGGCTGAGGTGAGACTTTGCCTGGTTTGCATACTTGTTTGGGTTTCTTCCCTTCCACTTCCTTTTTCTTTTATTCTCTTATGGTCTCTTGAGAACATGTCCTTAGTTGTTAATTTGCACACACCAGTCTTCATCTTGGGGTGTGCTTCTTGGGATCTAAAAAATACTCATACCATGTTTCCCAAACTGAGTATTAAAGTGCTCTGGGGCAGCAGAGAACTTGCAGAAGCTATATGTTTTTTTTGTTGTTGTTTAAATTTTCTTTCTTCCTTTCTTTCTTTTTTTGAGACAGAGTCTCACTTTGTTGCCCTTGGTAGAGTGCTATGGTGTCATAGCTCACAGGAATCTCCAACTCTTGGGCTCAAGTGATTCTCTTGCCTCGGCCTCCTGAGCAGTTGGGACTACAGGCACCCACCACGACACCTGGCTGGTTTTAGAGATGGGGTCTCGCTTTTGCTCAGGCTGATCTTGAACCCTTGAGCTCAGGCAGTCCACCCGCCTCATCCTCCCTGAGTGCTAGGATTATAGGTGTGAGCCACCAGCCTGGCCAATATTTTAAATTTTCAAGGAGAACAGTGTTACTCAGCATCCATCAGACATGGCACAGACTACTCAAGGCACTCTATGATTTCAACCTCAGATCTTTCTACCTTCCTTTAGAGATGGCATATCTTTCTGAAGCTGAGTTTTCAGTGGTTCTGTGATAAAAAGAAAGTACCCTGTGAAAATTAGGTGGAAGAGCAAACAGGGAAGGTGGTGTCCAATCTGATTCCTAGGCTTGAGAAGTTGTTTTGTGTCCACAGGTGCACGTACTCCACCAATAAGTTTGATGATTAAAGTAACCTTTTCATATGATGTTTCCAAATGGATACTAGGTTATTAGGGGATAATTCTTATTAAGTTGGACCTAACTAATTTTGGGGACTTTTAGCTATTTCTTTTGTTCTGGGGGTACTGTGAAATACTACTGAGTCAGTAAGAGTAGTGTAAGGGAAATAAGTTTGGGGGAACCTCTGCTTTCTGGTGACAAAGATGGTTTAAATGTGTTTTTAATTAAAATGGGTCAAATGTCCAAGTACCAGATACCGGTCCTCATCGCAAATAAATGAAGTGCTTATTTCTGTATGTGTTTTTTATATTCTTTCATAGTCTTGCACTGTTCACGAGTTGTCACATTGGGGTTTTAGACATGACATGTTCTCTTATCTTCTTCTTTCAGAGAGTGGGTTAATCGAGCCCCATCTATTCATTTTCTGAGAGTGTTAATCTGTCTGAGGCTACTAATGAGGGATCCATGTTACCAGGTTGGTTGGAAAAATACTTTTTAAAAAATTTGTTATAAAGCTATAATAAAAGATGGGTAGGCTTTTCTTTGAAGCAGTCCATGTTAACTTTTTTGCTTTTTTCTTTCACAACACATCTACTTGTGGAGTAGATGATTGGGAAGTATCTACTATTGAAAAAGATTTGAGAACAAAATAAGAAGTTTTATGAGAAGTGCCTTAATGGGGACACAAAATATGTGTATTTCTACCATATAATTTATGGGATTAAGTGGATTGAACTTTTGGTCTATGTTTTCATTGCTACCTGGCATTGAAATATTCACAGTTCAAGGAGATATATACTTGGCCACATTTTCAAGCATGTTGAAGGCCAAGCAACTCAGTAGGTCAAAGTCAGCAGTGACAAGTGGGGGCCTTCTCTTGCCGTTCCAGAGGCAGCCAATGGGTAAGGCAGGGCCTGAGCTTAAGTAACTGCTTTGGAGTCCATGCCTTCCCAACCTGCAGCCTGAGACAGAGTTAGAGGTAAGCAAGCTGCTTCCCACTGCTCTTAGAGCAGGGTATTGTGGTCAAGAATCTTTTCCTTCTCTCACTAGTTAGCTTGATTTGCTGCTTCTAGTTTAGTGCCTCTCAAATGTTAATATGCAGAGGAATCGCCTGGGGATGAACGTTCTGATTCAGTGTAAACTGAGACCCCAAATTCTTCATTTCTGGTAAGCTTCCAGGGGATGCTATTGCTACTGGTCCATGGTCCTGCTTTGAGTAACGTGGACTTAGTACGTTGGCAGTGAGGCGCCAAAGAGTACTCCCATCTAGAGTACTGCCTTTCAATACTTCATCTGATCCTAGAAATTCCTCCCTGTCTCAGCTGGTGGATAGAGAGCTGACTGAATAAACAGCAGCTCTCAAACCTTATTGCCTTTCAAAACACCTGGAGGACTTGTTAATTCCCGGGGCCTTCTCTAATAGTTGCTGATTCATTAGGTTTGGGGTAGAGCCTAAAACTGTGCATTTTTTTGTTTGTTTGTTTTTTTCCGCAGTTTTGGCTCGGGCCGGGCTCAAACCTGCCACCCCCAGTATATGGGGATGGAGCCCTACTCCTTGAGCTATAGGTGTCGCCCTAAAACTGTGCATTTTCAGAAGTTCCAAGGTGAAGGTGATGCTGCTAGGCAGGGGACTACAATTTGAGAATCATTTTCCCAAAGCTTCAAGATTGTTTATTATCATTGTTTCTGCTAGCTAATGTTTAAACAGTGTTCTTATTATTCATACATGCTTCTGTAATTTTCATAGATTAGTTTTTTCTTTAAGAAGTATCTCCTTTCATGCTTTGTCCTTTATAATGTATGCAGAAGCTTAAACTACTCAGATCTTTTATTTGGGATTCAATTTTATTGATGAATTCTTGAGTCAATGTGTTTACCTTTTAGTGCCCATTTTGGAAAAGATAACTACTTGAAAAAATGTGTTTTGGTACCAAACCAGCTTGAGAACCTGCTCTGATTTGAAATCTTCTGGGATTCATGGTCACTACACATTTTTCAATTAGAAGAATTATGCCCCTTCCTCATAATATATTCCAAAATGGTTTTGTGTTGTTAGGTTTAGCTAACCACAACCCTTTGCATATGTGACTCTGGGCATCCTCCAAGCTTTCCGTCCTGGCTGCTCATGGTTTTCTGAGTGGTTTTTTCCTTTTCTGCATGATCAACCTGCTGTGTGTTCCACATGTTTCTGAGCTGTTCTTTGCAATTCTGTGTGCGTCATAGATCATAAGGCTGGGCCACATGTTCTGCTTTGCCAGGATCAGTTTCTGTATGTGATGACCATTTCCCCTTAATTATTAACAACACCCTCTTTTACTTCTTGATGTGCCTTAATGTGGATGAGAACATTATGTGTGTAATGTTACTAAGTGTATTCAAGGAAGGAGATCCAGTTTTCTGACTTGTAGGAGTTAGTAAAATATTTGCTTTAGAGATATCGGATATCCTGTTTGTTCAGAAAACTGATGGCAATGGTGCTGTACTCTGCTGATCTCCCATCTGGCTTCCCTAATCTAGTTCTAGGTGGATTGAAACAGGATTGCTTGTATTGCCTGGTAAAGGAAAGAATTCAGTGACCATTTTGTTTATGGGGTTTTGTGACCAAAACACATGTCAAACTAATATCTCCTGATTGCCTGTATTTCCACAGAAGGGAATTCTCTCCGAGTCTCTTCTCCTTGGCACTCTTTCCACACAGAAGAGCATATGCTCAGGCAGTTGTTTAACATCTTGAGTTGCCAAGAATTGTTGGCCGAAGTCACAAAGCTGTGCTAGCTAGGCTTTACTACTACTTACGCCAGTGAGCCTCAGCAGCTGGGGCCATGGCTGTGCATTCCATTCCTTTCTTGTTGAATCAGTACTCTAGAGCCCGCAGCGGCCGTTCCAAACCCTCCCCACCCCTCCTCGCCAAATCCCCTTCTAACCCTGTTACTCTCATCAAATGACATCATTGTCTGCTTTATAGGGAAGATTGAAGTCATCCCAGTGGGAGCCCTCTTATTTTCTCCTCTTTGTTATTTGAAAGGTTTGGGTTATCCTACAACTTTACTTCTTATTTCAGAAATATTGTTCCTTCTCCTTGCCAGGGCTGATTCTTCCACCTGTTCTCCCCCTTTATAGTGTCAGCGCCTCCCTTTCCATTTTCTCTTATCATAAAAATGTCCTTTTCTTGATCCAGTTATTTCTTTAAGTCCTTCTCTTACTTTCCTGACTACATTTCTTGAAAGGTTAGGCTGTGTGTCTTTCTACTTCCTTTCCATTAGGACTGATATATGGCATAACTTGCAAATTAAATTCTATGCACAACTTTCTCTCAGGAAGCCATCTATAAAAAACGCACTGTGCCGCACTTCAGCCCCTTGTTCCTTGACCCAGAGGTTGCAAACAGGTGACTTGTAGACTGGATCTCGCCTTCCAGCACACAGACCTTCCAGTATGTAGTGATGGTGGCTCCAGCAAGACAAGACAAGACTCAAAGGGGTGACTGCGAAGCCATTTTAAAGATGTAATGCTAAGAGTTTTTCAGAATTAAAGGAAGAGATGTACTGAGATTTCAAGTGCAGTTGGAGTCCCAAGCAGGATTAAAGAAAAATGTTTGCCTGGACTCATTATAGTGAAGCCATAGTGCATTGCTTATCAAAGATAAAAAGCAAATCTTAAATGCTCCCAAACTGTGATTATATAGAAATAACAGTAAAAAGACGCTTGAATTGAGCAGGGGTCTGTTAGTCCTGACATTTCCCCAACCTCTCTTTTGTAGAAGACAGCCTTTACCACTTTTTCTCTTTACCTTCACTGAGACCTCTAGTTCTTATTCAGGATTTTTTTGGTATTTTTATTTGCTCCTCTTCTTACTGTTGCCTTCTTAAAGGTTAATCTTCCTCAGAATTCTTCTTCCCTTTGTCATCTTCTCCCATATCTTCCCAGCTCTTGACTTCAAATATCGTGTTTTTGTTGTTGTTCTTTGCTCACCTTAAGAGCATTTTTTCAACCTCAAGTTTTCCCCTGTAAGTTCCAAATTTCTGGAGACATGTTAGACAGCCTCCGGGAGACAGCATATAATGGTTCTCAAAGTATGGTCCATGGAATGCTTACAGATCTCTGAGACCCTTGCAGGGGTTCCACAGGTTTCAAATTATCTTCAAAACATTGTTGGGATGTCACTTGCCTTTTCACTGTCACTCTCTTCCCAGCCTGCAATGGAATTTTCCTGTAGCCATGGAGCATGTGGGGCCATCATGGCTCTGGTAGCTGACACGGCATGTGCTTGTCCATTCTTATATTTTCAATATTTCTCACTTTTAATTTCTAATATGGTCCATATAATTGATACTCTTTAACCCACATAAACAAAGCTATTTTTTTTTTTTTTTTGAGACAGAGCCTCAAGCTGTCACCCTGGATAGAGTGCTGTGACATCACAGCTCACAGCAACCTCCAATTCCTGGGCTCAAGCGAGTCTCCTGCCTCCGCCTCCCAAGTAGCTGAGACTACAGGCACCCACCACAGCGCCCGGCCATTTTTTGGTTGCAGCCGTCATTGTTGTTTGGCGGGCCTGGGTTGGATTCGAACCCGCCAGCTCAGGTGTACGTGGCTGATGCTGTAGCCCACTGAGCCACAGGCACTGAGCCATAAACAAAGCTCTTTGGGATTCTCATTAACCTTCCGGAGAGTAAAGGAGTTCTGAGACTAAAAGTTTGGGAACCACTATTGCAGCACATTATACTCATAACTTTTCTTTCTTTCCTTTCTTTCCTTTTTCCTTTCTTTTCTTTTCTTTTCTTCCTTCCTTTCCTTCATCCATCCTGTCCTTCCTTCCTTCCATCCTATCCTCCTTTCCTTTCCTTCTTCCCTCCCTCCCTCTCTCTCTTTCTTTTCTTTCTTCCCTTCCTTCCCTCCCTCCCTCCCTTCCTTTCTTTCCTTTGTCTCTGTTGTCCTGGGTAGAGTGCTGT
The DNA here is from genome assembly GCA_963573935.1 of Arctocebus calabarensis. NCBI lineage: Eukaryota > Metazoa > Chordata > Mammalia > Primates > Lorisidae > Arctocebus > Arctocebus calabarensis. The sequence continues at coordinate 30,771 of CAUYON010103940.1, forward strand.
GGAATCATAGCTCACAGCAGCCTCAAACTCCCAGACTCAAATGATCCTCTTGTCTCAACCTCCTGAGTAGCTGGGACTACAGGTGTCAGCTACAATGCCCAGCTAGGTTTTCTATTTTTAGTAGAGATGGGATCTTGCTCTTGCTCAGGAGCTCTTCAGTTCTTCCCCTCGTCCTTGAACCTTCAGAATCAACTCCTGATTCATTTAATGGCATCGTCTTTCTTCAGGTTCAGGGTAGGCAGCTTTAGAAGCATCTCCATGTTTCCCCTTTACTACTTTATGAATCTAATAGTCCAAACCTTTTAGAAAAATAGTTACTATAATACAGCTGGAAAGATAAGGATAGGCCAGTCTATAGGGAGGTGGTAAAATTGTGGCCAAGGAATCAGCATTGTGGGGCCACTGATGATTTTTGAACAGAGGAGTAAAATGGTTGTGCTAGTGATTCAGTGTTACAGCATACTGCAATGTGTTCAGCATTCCTTCATTTGGTTTCTGAGTAGGCCAGGGATGAGAATGCCTAGAGGGAAGTAACATTTTTGGCTGTGGTAAAAATAGTAGTATACAAACGCTTCCCCACATTTTGACATTTGGCATGATACACTTCATTTTTTAATAACGGGTCTTGCTATATTGCCCAGGCTGGCCTTAAACTTCTGGGATCAAGTGACCCTACTGCCTCAGCCTCCTGAGTAGCTGGGACTATAGGCATGAGCCACTGTGGCTGACTTCTATTTTTAAAAAACATACTTTATGCCAATATTGAACTATTGAGTCTATTTAAAAAGAAATAAAAACTTGGGGAGTAAGCAGAGCAAGGACATTCTTCATATTTTATAGATTAAACTAAAGTTCAGGTTGCTTTGGGGGCTTTCTCCAGGTTTTTAGCCTCAGAAATATAGGATACTGTTTTGTGATCCTCCGGCCTCTGACAGCAGGAAAATGCTGTGATGTAAAAGGGCACACAGGTATTGCGGTAATCTAAGATTGCAGTCGTATTTGCTTTCTAGATCAGTAACCAGAGCTGTTAAGCCCTGGTGGATACATACCTTGTAGTCATGGTTTTCTTCAGTTTACACCCTCTGGTTAGTGCAGTCTCACTGGTATAAGGAGAGGCAATACAAGGAAAAGCGTGGGTCTGTGAGCAGCCTCCTGGCCAGCGGGAAAGTGTTCGTTCATTTCATAAATAAAAGTTAAATTCTCGAGCACAGGCTGGGCATTATGGCCACACCTTTAATCCTAGCACTCTGGGAGGCTGAGTTAGGAGGACCACTTGAGCTTAGGAGTTTGAGACCAGCCAGATCCCTTCCTGACCCCATCTCTACTAAAAATAGAAATTAGTCGGATATTGTGGCGGGTGCCTGTAGTCGGGAGTCTGAGAGAGGAGGATCGCCTCAACCCAGGAGTCTGAGGTTGCTGTGAGCTAGGCTGATGCCATGCCACTCTAGCCTGGGCAACAGAGTGAGACTCTGTCTCAAAAAAAAAACAACCAAAAACAAAAACAAAAAAACTCTCAAGAACATAATGATGAATTCTCTGATAGTGAGAAAGGCTCTTTGCCATTCCTATACTTTATAGCAGCACTTTTCACATTGTATTCTACATGAATAATATGTGCTCTGTAAAAAGACAAGTGCTCTGGCTAATGACATTTAGGGAAATCTAACTTTCCCCCTTGGAGACTTGCAGTGCACCACAGCATCATAATGGCTCTGAGCAGACCTGAGATAAAGAATTTGTTAAATTCCAGCTGATTTGAGCATAAAATTCTTTTTTTTTCTTTTTATAGAATGACTAATCATATTTACTGCATTAAGGTAGAATGACTGTTTCCAGGACATAGTTGGGGAAACTTTGACTCCCATATTGTTAACATTATTGGATAGACTAAATTTCTTGTCATGGTGTACATCTAAAAATAACATTACTACCACCAATCATTGAAACATTTCTTTCCCTTGTTGTCTTCCCACTCTCAAACTTTAAATTTGAACTCCTTCCTGTGAAAGACTCCTAGATTCCAGTGTTTTGCCCTCACCACATTTTCTGTGGCCTGTTGTTCTTTTTTTTACCTGGAGAAAAGAAACTTAGACATGTTTACAACTGAGTCTTATCCTCAAACCCAGTCTGCTTTTCTCTCCTCCTCTGTGTCTATTAAGGATGCCATTGATCCCCAGTCACCCAAGCTCAGAGAGGCTGGTAGGTTCTACTTTGCTTCCAGTCTGTCTTCATACCCAAAGATTAGTATTTCTCTCTGTTCCTGTGCTCACTGTCACTCCCAGCTTGGGTCCCAGTTGGCATCCTATCCCTTGTCTAGTTTGTTTTAAGAGTAGAGGGAAGTCCTCACGCCTGGTTCTGGCTGGTTCCTTGCTCATACATTTTTCATTAGGTCTTACTGTCTACATAAAAAAGTTTAAATTCAGGCTTACATGTAAGTCCTCCCAAAGTTTGATCCCACCCTAGTTTTCTAATATTTTTCCCAATAATGCCTTTCATGAACTTATGGAATTGCTTCTTTCTAATTCTCAACTACATCATCTAGAGTTGATGTTTTCTCTATACAATTTCTATGTATTTTTGACCCTCCTGTTCTCTTAGCTTGGAGTTTCCTTTATTTCCCCTATTTCTTATTTTTGCTCGACAAATCCATCCATCCTTCCAGTCTCCCCTGAGAGACCACCACCCATATGATGTTTTCCTTGGTCCTCTCAGCAAGAAATGGAGTGTGGCTCTTCTGTCCAGCATAACATTTATCTATTCTTTCTTTAATTATAATTGTTTGTGTAACTATGTTGTGCTTGCCTAGAACTTATCTGCATATTATGTCCACTTCAGCATCTAACCCAGTGCTTTTACATAGCAAGAATGAAAAAAAAATCTGTTGAATATATATATAAGTGGTTTATTTTTAATTTTTATTATATAAAACATTGTACCATAAATAGATTAATGTATTATTATTCTTATGTTCTTTAATTATAGCTCTTAACTGATGAATAGCATTGATGAGGCTTGAAATTAATAGGTAGTCATAGAGCTATGTTGAACTGAGTTCTAAATGTTCCTTTTTATTTACTTTAGACATGAGTGTGTTCAGTGTTTCTCAAGTTCACCTCACACAGAGTAAGGAAACTGTGACCCAGGAGACCTTGAGAACCTATGCCTCTTCCCCAGGCTGCCCACTTGGTTGGTTCCATGACAGAATTGGATTGTTCTCTCTCATGTTCATGCACTTGACTCTGCATTTCCCAGAAGTGAAATAATGACTAGTGTTTATATTTCAAATAACTTCCTTGTGTGCATGTTAAGTAAGGAGAGAGATGTCAATACAGCTTTAATTAAGCAGGTGAGGGCCACTTGGAAACATTTGCCTGCAGGTAAATGCCAATGAGGATAACCTACCAGCCCTTAGGATTAGCAGAGTTCCCAGCCAGCCCCTTTAATAGATCCAACCTCCCACTCCTTCTCTTCCCTGATTAGCACTTTCAGGGCAGCTTCAGAAGTGTATTTATTGGGAATTAGATTTAAAGTCCTGCGTCAGGAGACACTGTGCAAAGATTATTGTTACATAGTTTAGAATATGGGTTTAATAAGACCATTAGCATAATAATTTTAAAGAGAAACCCTTAGTCTACCAGGACGGTGCTTCTCACACTGTACTGTATGTGCCAATAGAACCTAGGGATCCTGTTGAAAGTCAAAGTATGACTGAGCAGGTCTGGAGTGGGTGGGAGGTTCTACCTTTATAGTTAACGCACAGGTGATACTGGTGCTACCTAGCAGAGACCTGGAGGAAGTTCCCAAGAGATCAACAATACGGTTCTCATCCAGGCTCTTAGTTAGGCATAGTGGATTACTGTTCTGGGCCTTGGTTTTCCCCCTCTGTCACATGAGAGGATTGAATGAAATGAAATTTAACAACTCTTCCTGACTCTAACACTTTCTGATGACATAGGAGGAAGTAAGAAGAACTAGGAGGCAGGATGCAATCCCCAGCACAAATTCATTCACTTAATCTCAACCCAATTTTCACATTTATGGGAAGTTTCTCTTAAATGTAGTACAAATGACAAATAAACTTTTCATGTTTCTGTTAGAATGCACACCTTCAAGAAATAATTGTAAATCCTATGACTTTAATAAAGAAGTGGAATGTAAAATATACTTCCCCCTCCACCCGCATCTATGCTCTTTTTAATCTGTGCTCTGTTTTTGTAATCTCATTTGATCTGTGCTCTGTTGATTTTTATGTTATTAGGAATTGCTCCATAGCTTGGGTGGGATCGGAGACCTAGCTCAGGTAAGATTCCTTTTGTGGTGCCGATCTGGCCTTTTCATTTTGTGCCATGCTGGAAGCAAGAATTAAATAGATGTGTGACAGAAGATGGGCTTTTTTACGTTATGCTGAGTCTGCTTTAGGGAGGAGCAGGTGGGGTTCATAAGTGTGAGGATGAGGCATGATATAGACAGAGCAGGGAGGGACCTGTGACATTTTGTTCTGGCTAATTGAGCTGACTTTACACAGCCTGTTGAAATAAGAAAGTGCTATAAAAGGTCACATATTTTGAGTTAGTGATTATAGGAGGTAGGTGTTGGCTGGCAGTCCCAACTTCTCATCAGTGTGCATACCTTTTGGTAGGAGAATATATAGATTATAAAGGTGTTCAAAACTTTTTCAGACACAAAAACAAATTATGGTGTTCACTGAAATATTAATACATAAGTGATAAAGTAAGGAATGGTCTTGACTTCATTTATGTTGCTGCTTTGATAAATATTGGGGAAGGTAAGCAGGTGAATATATATGCTGAGCAACTCAAAGGCTTGCATGTATTAATATCATAAAACAAAATTTCTAGTCATGTTATTGACTTGGAATAGTCCATTGTGTATGGAAAGAATGATTTTTATAATAAACATGAAGCCCTGCAAACTTATTCTGAATTATAAATGGGAGATTAAGTTTATGACAATATAACTTTAAATATATTTTATTCCATTATCCTTAGGATATTGATTCATGTTTTTTATTTTTAAGAATTTTTTTATTTGGCTAGAGCTTTGCCTCATTTAATAAAATTAAATTAATTATAAATTAATAAAAATTAATATAAATTAACATTTATATTTTATAAAATTATATTGTAAAAGATCTTTAACTTCTTTCTACTTTAACTTCCATTATAATATCAGAAAATATGTATATTTCTCCGGGCCTTTTTTTTTTTTTTTTTTGTAGAGACAGAATGTTACTTTATCACCCTCAGTAGAGTGCCAGGATATCACATAGCTCACAGCAACCTCCAGTTCCTGGGCTTAGGCGATTCTCTTGCCTCAGCCTCTCGAGTGGCTGGGACTATAGGCACCGCCACAACGCCCGGCTATTTTTTGTTACAGTATGGCCGGGGCCAAGTTTGAACCCACCACCCTCGGTATATGGGGCCGGTGCCCTACTCACTGAGCCAAGGTGCCACTGAGGGCCTGTTTTTTTTACTATTATTATTTTTATAATTAATTATCTGCAGTGGGTATTATCAGACTACTCCATACCCACTTTATTCTGATTATTGCTAACTTCATGTATGCTAGTTAGATATAATTTTGAATGTTATAAAACAAGTCAATTACAAATATATAGTAAGTTATAAAAATTCTACTAAAAGGTAAAAATTTAAAATTCTAGGTTCTATATAGTGTGTATCTTACATGTGTCTTATATTTGGATACCAAATTACTCCAGAAACCTATTCAGTTACAAGGCATTTTTGAGACTCTTAAGAGTTTTTATATAGTCTTTAGGTTCCTCCTTCGACTTCAGGGCAGGAAAGAAAAGGCAAAGAATTCAGAAACCTAACCACTTTTTGCACTTGAGTGAAACCAGCTCAGAGTACTGAGGATTATTTGGTGAATCTGTCGTGCCACCTACAGCTCATTTTAAGAATTGCAAAGTCTTGTCCTTGACCTGTCTGTGTGCTTTTGGTGTTCTCCGTCTGAATAACTTGTTGGTTTGGTCCTTCCTACAGTACATGGAGATTGTGGCCAATGAGTACCTTGGCTATGGAGAAGAGCAGCACAGTGTGGACAAGCTGGTCAACATGACATGTAAGCATTGTCATCTGGGGCACAGTCAACTTTCTGGATATGCTCAAATAAACACTACAGTATTTGCAGCAGGAAAAATGGATACTTTGAATATTTATAAATGTTCTCATACAGTTAAAGTGTTGGGAGTCCATGCCAGTTGGTATCTGCAGTAGCAAAATGTACCCAGACGGATGATTTCTAGATTACAACTCTTACCTTACAAAGTACAATTTGTTTAATGCAAGAGAGGTTTCCATAAAAACAAATTTTGGTAAAAATATTTGTACCTCTTTAAATTTCTATTAAAATATCAGAGACTATTCAGTTTATGTCTGTGAAATTTGGTTAATTATAAGACCTCACAGATTCCAGAATACTCAGAGAGTATTAAGTAATAAGAGTAATAACAACAACCCCAAATCTCTTCTGATGATGATAATGTGCAAACATTGATCTGTGAGTGAGAGACATTCCCTAGTCACTCAATGGCCTCTCTTTAGAGGTTTTTTCCTCTTTTCCCACTTTCTGTCCCCTCTAAGTTTGATGAGCCACAGACTTCCTGCTATTATCAGATGCTAGCCCATTTTCTTTGTGTGGATAGGCTGGCTCCCCCATATGTTTGCAGAGCAGTGCCCTGATTCTCAGGTATAGGGAGGGAAGAGTCTGTGGCAAGCTCTGGCATGGGGGAGTGTCTTTGCTGAGGAAACTTACGAAGTTCATCACATTCCCTGGCCTTCTGTTTCCTCTTTGTAAGTTGAAATATTTATAGGGAGAATCTTTGAAAAAAGGCATCACTTGGTAATGATATTAAGGAACTTGTTCAGTTTTAAGTGGAAGGAGAGGTTTTTTTTTTTTGATATTTCCATGTTTTGTTAGTATAAAATAAGTACTATTTGAGCTTGAAGGGCATTCTTGAGTTAAAAAAATGGCTCTTCCTTCCTTCCCTTCATTGTTTCTTTTGTCTTGCCTGTGTTCCCTTGGCCTTTTCTCGGCTTTCCCTTCAATAGTGCAGACCTGAGGTTCTATGAGTATTGCCCACTTTAATCTCTGGATGTCTCTTTGAGTTATTTCTTTCCTTTATAGATATTTTTCAAAAACTTGCTGCTGTCAAAGACCAAAGAGAATGGGTCACTACAAGTGGAGCCCACAAGGTGAGTGACGTCTGAAAGAGTTAATGCTTCAGCTCCATATGGCAGTGGTTCACATGAGGAAGTTCAGAGCCTTTGTGGTCAAGCCACTTTTAATTATAGTTCATAAACCTGCCAACCTGGCCTGAAATGGGGAATCTCTGCCAACCTTTTTATGGTCTTCACTGGCCTAACGAGTTAACAGAGACAGTAATAAAAGTTTTCCAGAACTCTTTCTTTTTTCATTTTTCTGATGTTATTTAATACCAACTGCATTTATTGCTTAATTTAAGTATTGTTTGAAAAACCCTGGCCAGATATAAACGGACTCTAGTTGTGTGTTTATAAATAACTAAATATGAATAAACAAATAAAAAAATATATATATACATATTAGTAAATTCCATATGGTATAGAGGATTGCACTAGCAAATGTAATTATACTGTCTGTTGGTCAAAAACGACTGGGTACAGGCAATTTCTAATGGTTCAGCCTTGTAATAAGATGGTATAGTACAATTATATGGGTCAAATGTACATTTTAAGATGGATGAATGCAGGTTTAATCAAAACAGTAAATTTACATTTATAGCAAAATTGTTTGGATTGTAGTCATGTAGAGCCAAGATTCAATAATTTGTTGAGTTCTCGTTTCAGGAAACCACTTTCTAGTTTATATGGGCGCAAGATTGCCTGAAATGTATTAACACATGGTGCTCTAGCTAGAGGATGATTTTAGGTAACATAATAGGTCAACCCTTTTCATTTCAGTAGCCCATCTAAGTCCCAGATATTGCTTAGGATTTAAAGATACTTTTTGAGTTAGCATTAAGGTCTTAAGCAGACATGACAAGAGTGATGATGTTTGGGTAAGCATTATGTTAGAACAAAGGGAAATAAAAGGCAAAGTGGGAGAAGAAAAGAAAGAAATAAAGAGATGAAGGTAATGAGAGTTTTATTTTAAAAATGAAATCATAAAAGGGAAAAATCCACACAACAGAAACCAAAAAATCCTCTCAGCAATCATTGCACACATTACAGCTCTGCCATGGGAAATTTTCATTGTGTCATTTTTGAGGGGTTCTGAGTTCTGAAAATGAAGAGAGAAGAGAAGAGAATCTGAATGAATGAGAATTCAGGGAAGGCAACTGACAAGATATGGAAGACCTCTAGCTAGGTCGTGTTATTTAGGATGATGCTTGGGAGCCTTGATGGTTTCCCAACACTTTCAACATCAATTAGAAATCTGAGAGGCCAATGGCATGCTCCATGGTGTTGGCATATATTTTTTAGTTTGGAAAAAAATGAAAGTTTCAACATTTTGTCGAAAAATAGTTTCATAATTTGGAAAATGCCTAGCACGATGTCTGGTTTGGAGTGAGTTCTCAAATGGCTGGTTGCTACTCAGCTTATAATTTCTGTCATTAGTCTCCCCATTTTTCCCTGGGGAGGGATCAGAAGGGCTAGAGCAGACTGTTTGGACATCAAGGAAATCGAGGAAAGCGTGAGAATTATGCTGGTCTTGTAGGTTGGGCAAGTTGCTACTTAATCTCAAGAGTTCCAAAGTAAGGAGGGGATGGACACCTGTTCTCTGGAAAGAACTAGATATTTTGAAAGTTTAATAAAAGTTCTTGGGGGCACCTGTAGCTCAGTAGTTAGGCCACCAGCTGCATGCCTTGGGGCTGGTAGGGTGGAACCCAGCCTGGGCCTGCTAAACAAGCAAGCAAGCAAGTAAGCAAACAAACAAAAGCTACTCATTGTGGCTAGCACCTATAGTCCTAGTTACTAGGAAGGCTGAGGCAAGAGAATCGCTTGAGCCCAAGAGTTTGAGGTTGCTGTGAGCTGTGACGCCATACACTCTACAGAGGGCTACAAAGTGAGACTCTGCCACAATAAAAAAAAAAAAAAAAAAAAAAAAATTAAAAAAAAGTTCTTATAAAGTTAAGTCTACAAAACATAAAAAAAATAGAATACTTAAAGTTTGATAGGGCATAACATTTTTCATTACTCTGTCAGTAGAGCCATAATGTAATAATTTGATTATAGTGACAAAAATAATGTTTATGAAGACATACTTAATGCTATGGAGAAATTTTAGTGGATAACATTAAGAACAAAACAAGAGCAGCTCTAAAACTGTATATACAGCTTGTGCTCAATTGTATAAGCATACACATCATAAAATCTTGAGCAAAAAAGTAAAAAAGATTAAACCTCTATGGTCTTGAGAAATATCATACCATTCAAGAAGCTAACAATACTTATGTAATTTATAAAGTAAACTTCATTGTACTTATATAACATGAAATAAACTTCACTTCATTTTTCAGACATTAGTAAATTTACTTGGTGCCCGAGATACAAATGTTCTATTGGGTTCCCTTCTGGCTCTGGCTAGTTTAGCCGAAAGGTGAGTTGTGTATTTTAATGTACTTTGCAGTTCTGTGATTCTTTTTAAGTGGGAAGGATACAAAATAGATAAGTTACTTTGTTATCTATTCAGTATAAATATTTTTGTGAAAAATAAATATGAATTACGTTTATTTATTTATGTTTATTGTTATGATTCTGGAAAGGAAGCATTATTTAATAATTTAAGTTAATTGGAAAGGCCAATTGCAGTTTAAAATTTTAGTTTTTCTTTCCTGACCAGAAATATTTACCTAGTCTTTTCATCTCACCCTCAGTTACTTCTACTTTCAAAATCACCATAAAATGTATTATTTCTTTTGCAGTTGCATCTCCCTGACCTTCTTAATTCATTGTGTATTAATACACACTGTGCATTAATACACAGTGTGTATTAATACCTGTGTATTTTTTCTTTTTTGAGACAGAATCTCACTTGGTCACCCTGGGTAGAGTGCTGTGCCGTCTTAGTTCACGGCAACATCTCTTGCTTCAGCTTCCTGTGTAGCTGGGACTACAGGCGCCAGCCACAACACCCAGCTATTTTTTACAAATATGGTCTCACACTTGCTCAGGCTCGTCTCGAACTTATGAGCTCAGGCAGTCCACCTGCCTCAACCTCTAGGAGTGCTGGGGTTATAATGAGCCACCACGCTCGACCTCTATTGTTAATATAAAAACATTTTCAAACATTGTATTTTTTGGAAAAATTCTGAGAGAATTTGTCTTCCTATAGATGTCATAATTATTTTAGATACTGGGTGTCTATAAAGTTTATGTGCAATTTAAAATTTATAATTATCTGTAAAAGAACTTTAAATATATCTTTATGCTAATAAGTAGATCTTTTTTTTTTTTTGTGAACAACATATGATTCCTTTTGTTTTTGGTCTCTTCTCCTGAGATAATGTGAGACCTAGGATAGTAAATAAGTAAATGTAATAAATACGTGGATGTTGTTAGTAGTTACTAATATTTTTCAATTTATAGTCCAGAATGTAGGGAGAAGATAAGTGAACTCAACATCGTAGAAAATCTATTGATGATTTTACATGAATATGACTTGCTTTCCAAAAGGTAAGATTGCTAACAGGGGAAAAAAGACAATGTCTTTATTTGATGTAAATGCTTATTATTATTTCTATGGTGTCCTGTTATTTATATTGTAACTGAATATCTTTACTCAGATTAGCATTTATTTTCTATTTAAGTTTATATAAAGGAACTAAAACAAAGAAGTTTTTTAACTTACCTTTAGTCCTGCATTACTTCTAGATCTGGGCATAGAATCTAATTCCATAAATCGTATGATAACATCTTTAATATTTATGTTTGTTGCATTTATTGACATCTTGCCTTTTAGGAAAAAGAAACTTGGAAGTAACTCTAGTTTTAGTAATTTCAGATTGCGTGTGCAATAAATGATTAGATTGTTAAAATCAATTGTGCTTAATTAAGGCAAGTAAAACAAAGGTAGCTATTGACTTCTTTTGTAATTTATAATTTGAAAAATTACCTGATATAATAACTCAGAATAGAAGATAGAATCAAATGGATTAATTTTCACTTAAACTGAATATTGTTCTAAAGGATTACTGTATCCATATAGCTATTAGGTTGTGTTTAAATAGAGTTGCAATCATTTGATATTTAATTGAACAAGTAATAATTTTCTAAAGAAGTAAAGTAGATAACAGTAATCTCTTTTTTAACTATATGATTATTTGTATTATTATAAACTCATCACATTTTAAAATACTTATCAGATTTTAATAAAAAATTACCAACATTTCCCAAAACCACAAAATTAATGAGAAGAATAGTAGTTTTCTACAGATTTGCAAATTCATTTAAAGTCTGGCTTAATATAGGAGCCTGGATGAAGCCTTGATGTTAAACTTGTAAATCCTTTTGGATTTTTTTCTTGAAAGCTGATTTACCTCTCTTTTGCAAGAAGTCTTGTAAAAGAGCGTTAAATTTAGAGAAGAATCTATATACTTAGAGGCTTGGTTGTCTAAACTTACCCAACAAACAAGGTCAGACTCTGTACCAGGTATTGGAGCATCAAAGATGAATAAGATCCAAGTCTGCAGTGAGGGGAGGGGACAGACAAGTCACCAGTTTCCTTACAGTGCTGCAAGTGGTGCAGTAGAAAGATGTAGGGGGCACTCTGGGAGCAGAGCAGAGACCAATTAGAGTGAGGGGTCAGGCCAGGTTCCCTGGAGGAAACAAGAGGATAGAGGAGACAGATAGGCAGAGGGAGAGAGCAAGTGAAAACAGAAGATGTTCTGATATGGAGGCACAGGATTGGGTGTGCTAGAGGAATCTATGTGGTTGGGCACAATGGGAGCAAAGGAAGGGAGGTACCAGAAAATTAGATCAGACAGTTAATAAGTTAAAAATATAGCTAACTTTGATCAGTGCTCTCTATATGCCAGGACCTGCGCTAAGCAATTTTGTATGTTTACTCATTTGATCTATGCAATAACCCTGTAATTTTTAATATTTTATGGATGAGGTAATAAGATTCCTTTATCCAGGTCATAATGAGTTCTGTGTGCTAAATAAAGACAGAAAGATTTCAAGCACGATCAGATTTATTTTTTTGAAAGATCACTTTGATAGCAGTGTATGTGGGGGTGAAATATGCTCACAAATGGAGATCCACATAAACAGGGAGGAAATGTTTGGTGCAGAAAGCTTGCAAAGGCAACAAATACTGTTTACCAAAAACGTGTGTTTTCTGTCAGAGCAGAAAATTTGGGAGGGAGAGGAGCCATGGAAAATGGGTTCAGGGAAAGGAATTATAAAGTCGTATGAAAATGAAGCTATTGGAAAGGTGGAGGGCAGGGGCATTTATATCTTGATCATAATCAAGGACCACAGGATGGGAGGAAGAATGGGCTTAGCTCGTTTGCAGACATTAAGAAGAATTAATCCCAGATGTTGCCTAGAAAATAGGGGACCCTAATGATTCTTAATTGGCAGTGGCAGGGTGTGGAAGTAAAAGGAAGTATCTTGATGACTGTCAGTCTTCTGACCTGGAAACCTGATAAGATTGTGATGCATAAGTCAAGATGTGGGATAGAAGAGAAAGAACAGATTTGGGGAGGAAGGAGGGTAATGACTTTGAGTTTAGAGGTGTGGTGAATACTTGTGGACACACACATGACTAAAACATCTTGAGCAATGCCTGAGATAATGATGGCATCATTGAGTGAGTGTTTGAAACAATAAGAATGGATGGTGCCATTCAGAGCAAGTTTTTAGAGTGTGAGGCTAGGAGACTAAGGATTCTATGAAACATTTACCAACATGTTTCACAGTTCAGCTGAACTTTATGTCTTTACCATTTTTATACACTCTGAACAGGATTTATAGTAACTGAGCACTTTGCACTTAATTCCCCTGCATTGTAGTGTTTTTGACATTTCCTATGAAATAGTAAGTTTCTGAAGACTTGAATAGGCTTTTTATATTTCTTTTAATCATAATGCAGTTTTCATTGTTTGTACTTGGTACTTACTTGCTAGTCAGTAGGTTTTTAACCAGACCGATGAGGATGCAGTTAGGCAGAGGCCCTCAAACTTTTTAAACAGGGGGCCAGTCACTGTCCCTCAGACCATTGGCAGGCCGGACTATAGTTTAAAAAAAAAAAACTATGAACAAATTCCTATGCACACTGCACATATCTTATTTTGAAGTAAAAAAAAACAAAACTGAAATAAATACAATATTTAAAATGAAGAACAAATAAAGTTAAATCAACAAACTTAACAGGATTTCAATGGGAGCTATGGGCCTGCTTTTGACTAATGAGATGGTCAATGTCCGGTTCCATATTTGTCACTGCTAGTCGTAACAAGTGATGCAAGTGTGCATCAGTTAGTCTAGATTTGGTTGGAGATTTCAGATGTTTCATTCTGGAAAAAGTCTGCTCACAGACCTAAGTGC